>JAQFXP010004477.1:0-10618 GCA_034693685.1 Belba bartosi
AGAGAGAGAGCAGGAGAGAGAGAGAGAGAGAGAGAGAGAGAGAGAGAGAGAGCAGGAAAGCGAGACTACGTGAGCAGAGAAACATTTAGTAAATTTATATTTAGCACAATTTCTGACTAATTAATTATTATAATATTTTTCCAAGCTCCACATGACAAACATTTTATTTTTTTCTAATTCGGAAATTATAAATAACATTTTTTTCTTCCGACGAATAGAGAGACGCAGATTTTTTATATAAAAATTATTTTTAAAATAAATATGTCAGTTTGTCTGTATATACCAATTAGAGATGTCATACGTGAATGAGATAAAAGTCAAATATGCGTTAAATGCTTGTATATTAAGTTGTAGTTTATTTTTCAAATTCAAGTACGAGTCAAACATCGATTGATTATTTTATAGATTTGATCAAATAATCTAAGAAACACTTCTTACCTCACGTTTGCACACAATTAAGCACTAATTAAATAGTGTCTCAACTTTTAATTGTCGATTTTTTCGGCTCAATTAGAGTTTGTATTTTGTGATTGATGTTCACTCTATTTAATTAATTTTTGGTTATTTTTATTAAACAAATTTGTTCAATAAATAAGTAAAACCTTTTAACTAATTTTAATCTAATTTTTTGCAATTTTTTTTGTTAAGATTTTACATTTTTTTAAGTTTAAAAAAATATAATTTAAGAAATATTTGATTAATTAAACTTAAAAATATATTTTCTATATATAGTTTTAATTAATTTTTTTGTGTAATTTTTGAAAATTAGTATTTATAGCATTAAACATAAAATATATGTTAAAAAAATTATTTATATTCTAAAAATATTTTAATTTATTAAAAATTTATAAATAAAATTGTTATATGTTATCAATAATTCAAGGTTTAATCAATTGTTTATCACCTTGGCATTTGACTTTAATGTTTTCGAATTTAAAATTCATTTTTAAAACACTTTTTATCACTCAAAGTGTTGAACGAATTAATTAATAAATTAAATAAAAAAATTTAAAATGTGTCTAACTCTGATGCAATTCAATTAGTCAATAAATTATATAAACATTTTTAAAGCATTTTTAACGATTTGGTTGGAAAATAGATTTATAAATAATTAAATAAACAAATTTATAAATGGATATAATGTACTGATAATAAAAAAAGACTCATAAAATATGTGCATTAAATGACGATTTCAAAAGTTTATATACTTTGATAGTCTGAATGACAATTTTGGTGCAAAATTTCTATCATTTCGCTAAACAATTTAGTTCGTGTTTTAATATCATATATACATTAATAGCAGATTGAAATTTGAATTAAGATAACAAGATAGAATAAAATTTTCATTAATTCTGCTATAATCGAGATAAAAAATTAATCTAAAAACAGAATATAAAACAATAATTTCTGGTATCATTAAAATTATTCTTTTTATAAATGTGCAAAAGAAAAGATAAACTCAAAATTCTCACTGATTAAAAAATTAGATAATATTTTTACCGTAGTTAAAAAGTCAAACCAAGAATATAACAAATTTTAACTAACTAGTAAGTTCAATTTAAATCCAATAAAATTAGCTGAATTAAGTTTTTTTTAATGTATATAAATTAAAATAATTCTAATTATACAGTAAAAAATTGCTACCATAATACTTTTAATCTCCCACTTTTAATCTCTGAATAAAATTTTTTATTTTTTTTTATTACTTAGCTTGACAATTTTCCATTTCTTTATTCTTTATTTTATAAAAGATAATTATTTTCGCTAAAAGTTTATAAATATAATTAAAGTTTGCTTAATATTAGAATAAATTAGTTGAAAAAATAAGTTATAGGACTAAAATTTTAGAACGTTTTCTTTAAAAAAGCCTCAAAAAACTTTCAAGCTTAATATTGTTAAGCGTATGCTTATCTCTACAAAGTATTATACAAAGATTATGCTTGTACAGATACTGTATATAAGTTTATGTAAAACAAGTCGTACACAAAAAAATAAATTGAATTTCTTAGACTCTAATAAAAAATCAATGAATTGTAAATTCTTCCGTTAAATCATTTATATATAAATATCAAATAAATAAATAAAAATAGAGAAATGGAAATGAATTTATTTGTTGTGTTTTCAGATTTTTCAATCAAATTGTCCCAAAATCTGGATTTTGATCGGAAATTGAAAAATGAATTTACTTTTTTAGCTTATAATCCAAAAATTTCTATATCTAAACATTTATTCAAAGTATAAAAATACTAAAACATAAACAAATCACTGAAAAGATTAATTCCAACCCTATTTATATAGATTCTGATATATTTTCTAAACATTAGTGCTTACGTGTGTATAGTTTTACATTTATTTTTGATTCAATTTATTCAATATTTTGTAAAAATATTGAAAACATAAATATATTGGAAATAAAAGTTATTTTGAAATTTATGTCTCTTTTCCTAACGCTATTGGCATTGAATTTACAAATAAAAACATTAGTTTTCTTCTACTCATTCAGACCTTAAATAAACAAATATTTTAGATATTTTGTTATGTAATGCAAACTATGATTTATAGTAATTGATATAATTTTTTAATTACTAGAATTAATTTATATAAATTTTACATTTTGTTTGGAATTCAGTTTAATTGTTTTTATTATATTTAAACCAAAAACATAATAAAAGAGTTTAGTTGAAGTTTAATTAATCAAATTAGTTTTGAAACATGATTTGTATAAAAGATTCATGATTAAAATGTTTTTACATTGCAATAAAATTTTAATTAAAAAAGTATTTTATTGATTCTTTTTTCAATGTTTGCAAATTAAAAAATCCTTATTTATCTCAAAATTTTTGTTGCGTTTTATATTTTACTTTGAAAATTGAACCATGATCAAATTAAATAATATTGAATTAAAGCCATTGTAAGAATTTGTTTTTTTATTAAATCAAAACATTGTTGTCAAAAGATATTAGAGAAAAAAGTTGCAAATATACAGCTCTATAAACAGTAATGTTTTTAAAATTAGATCAAACGAATAGATTCTTAAAGTGAATAATCAATTGTTTGGGAGAATATAAAAATAAAGTGATTATACAATTAATTAATATAAGTATTAAAATAAAGTTTGAGATATTCTTTTTATATTTTACTTTTACAGATATTTATTTGATTGTTTGAAAACATCTAGCTAAATCAAAGCAAGGAATTAGCTTCATTAATTTACATACATCTAAAGTTATAATATAAAACAAATGCATATATTAATAGATGCTTTTATTATTTTTATATACGTGTATTGTTTGTTATATTTTTAAAATATTTTATTATAATTCAAATATTATTTGATTTATACAAAAGTTATATTTAGATTCTAAATGATATCTCCATTTGTTAGCGATGAATGAGACATCAAATCTTGTTTAAAGCGAAGCAAAACAAAAATAACTTTTTTGCTGTTTTCAAAGCTATTGAATTACAAAAAATTGGTTGATTTTTGTAAATTTTGAAATTTAATATACTTTTGTCTTCAACAAAGATATTCATAATATAGTTTACAATATCTATCAAAGTAATCGCATTTGAAATCTATGCAAAAGTGATTTTTAAATTATTATTTACAAAAATTTGATATTTTGTTATAGTGTTCCATTTATGAGCTAAATATGATTTTAAAAAGCAAAATTGTAAACAAATTAAAAAAAATATTTGTCTTAAAATAGAAGTGATCTGCGCGTTTTTAGCAAACACAAATATGCTAAATATGCCAATTTTAGCATGCTTTTCAGTTTTAATTTTAATTTACTGTACTTATTTATTTATTAAAAATACATTTATACATTTAATATTCATTCCCTTGGCCATTTTGATATAACCAGTAATATATTGAGAATTTAATTAATAAATATTTAATTAAAATACAAAAAGTGTAAAGTCATACAAATTAAAACAAATATATTATAATTTATCAAAGTTTAAGCTTACTAAACTTATAAATATTGTTAACAATAACTAAGTTTAAAACACTAAAAATAATTTATGACAAGGTTTTATTTACTCTTTATTTTAATACTTTATCTTTCACATATTTATTAGTTTAGTAGGTTTTAAAATAAATTCTTAAATATAATCTAAATTTAAATTTTTGTTTAAACATTAAAATAATACTTTTGAAATTTAAAAATTTTCTTTTTGAAACACCTAATTCAATGCAATTCAATATATTGTATATTTTAGTTATTTTTATTTTCAAAAACTTTTTAATAAATTTTTTGTCGTGTTATGAATATAGAATTAAATTACTTTAAAATTTACTTTTGAAAAAAATATTAATATAAAGTATATATATATATAAGTAATTTAATTCAATTTTTATAACTAATTGAATTACTTTCAATGCATTCTCTATTGTTCAAACATAAACTTTATTTACTCTTTTAGTTGTTTTGTTGACAATAAAATAATAAATTGATTAAATATAAGAAATGTTTTTATCGCAAGTCGTTATTAAAATTCTTATTTAGATTCAAACAAAAATATTTAGTTTTATTTAATAGTTTAAATATTTTGTTTGAAAGAACAAATTTAGTAAATATACAGTAGTAAAAATAACAACCACAAATAAAAGTTTGAAATAATATAAAGTTTAGATTATATCAGTAAGCCAAGATTCATTATAATGAGAACATTAACAAACAATTTGAACAATACTGTACTAATGCCTAAAATACAGTTGTTCTTAGATTTTAATTACTTTTTATTAAAAGAATTTTAATGTTAGAATTTAGCCAAACATTAGTGATCTGTCAAATTAATTTGCATTAATCTATACTTCGCTTAGTTCTAAGAATTCAGTTAAGATTAGATTTATTTGAGAATAAGGGTTAAGGTTAGACGCGTTTGAATTGAGTTCTACATTCACTTAGTCTAAGTAGACTATGAAGTAGACAACTATTATGTCTCAGAATATTCGTTTTTAATTATATCATTAATTTTTGTTTATTTATTTATTTTTGTTTTACAATTCAAAAAATTTTAAAAAGTATTACAAATGATAATTCCATAATCCAATAATGATATTCTTACAATGATATGTGATCTATTCAATAACAGATTACATAAAAATTATTATTCTAACTATAAACCACAATGCACTATGCTACATTTTATTCTTAAATTTTAAACTTAATTTACAGGCAAACTACATGAGATATTTTACTCCTCTTTTGCCCTTTCTGTTAACAGGGTATTGAGAAACCATTTTGGCCAAAAATATGGAAAACATATATTAATTAATTTGGAAAAAAATTTATTTCCGAATGCCCATAGTTTACAATGATATAATTAAAAAAGCAATTTCCTTTTAAATAAGTTGTATTGTATTTACTGCTACCGTTAGTAAGCAAAGCATTGTTTTGAAGTATACATTATACTGTATGTGACTATATAATGCAGAATATGGATCAATGTTATGATCATTAGTAAATACAATACAACTTATTTAAAAGCAAATTATTTTTTAAATTATATCTCAGTAAACTATGGGTATTCGGAAATAATTTTTTTAATAACTTAACTAATATAAACTTGACATATTTTTGGCAAAAATAACTTTTCAATACCTGATTAACAGAAAGGTAGGAAGGAGAGCTAATGTTTTTTTCACTATCACATAAATATATTAAAGTATAATTAATAATTAGATGAAATATTTACAAAAACAATTTTCTTGCGACGGGAAATGATGTTTAAAAAATATTAACATGATTTTCATAGTGATGCCAAAGAGTGACAAAGTTTATAAACTGTGTTTAATCAGATCAGTTTTGTAAAAAGAAACTTCCTGGTACTGTATTTTTAAACGCGCATAACTTTTTAAATATTGCAGTTAGAAAAATAAATTTTGCACATTTTACTATTTTATAATGTAATAACTTATTATAAGTTTAGTTTATGTTTATAATAGTGTTAAATTATTTTAATAATTGGTTCTTTAAGAAATGTTTTTGAAATTCTTATTTCTTAATTTAATATTAATACAATTAAATGCATTTTAAATAATTTAATTAATATTTTAAATATGATTTCTAAGTCTTAATTAGCTATTAATTTAATGAAAGGATTAATGTAAGCAATTGTTAGATATAAAGCAAAACATCAACTATTATATTGATAACAATCAATATTAGTAATAATTGGCTATTAGTTCGCATTTAGTTATATATCTATGTATTTAGAAAACTGTTTTATGTCATTGATTGTCGTAATGAAAAACATCAGCTTTGCCTCAAATGTTTCTGAGCTGAATCTTGAACTAACAATTCGGCATTTATGTAATTGTGTGTTTGTTTTGGCCAATTCTCTTTCAATAACACTAAATATCCCTTTCTTTTGAAACACTTAATGAATATCAGACACAAATATAATAATATTCTATTGGATTGTAGAGATACTACGGCATAGACTAGACTACTGTATAGAAGATGTTTATATAGAAAACACAATTTGTTTTGATAGAAATGCTTTATATATAAATTTATTGCAATTTAGTTGCGATCATATAATGTCAGACACCCGCTATGAAAGCCATTCCACTGCAAACCTGATTATTAATTTGTTTTTTTTGTTTTCTGAAATAAACTAGCATAAATGTCCATTTATATGAACTATAAATTAATGTTCCGAAACATCTTTTAATAGAATACAATTAGATCTTGTTTACCAGTTGTTTCCAAATTAGCAATTGATTGCAAATTTATCTATTGTTTCAAACTTTTGCCTCAAAAACTATTAATGACTAAAACAATTTTCTCATCAATTTCTGCAACATTTGTCCAATTTTTTAGAATTCACTGGAAATTAGAAATTTTATAAATTTCCGTAAAGTTCTAAATATAGAATTTATTTTATCTATAATGTATTGACAAGAATTCAACATGTTTTTAAGTGTCAATTCAGTTAAAATGTTGACATTTTTGTTGAGTTTTGATTATAGCCTTTAAAGCAGTTTTAATTGAAAAAATAATACGCTTTGTGTTCACACTTTCGTAATCTAAATGTAGAAAATCATAATAAATTATAATTGAAAAATATATCTTCAAACAAATGAATTTATTATAGAATTATGTAAACATCGGAAAAGTAAATAAAAGAATATAAATGCAAATCACATCCTAATTGTTTAAGTAAACTATAAGCTAGTGTGATTTTTCTTAATATCAATACATATGAGCTTATGCTTAGATTATTAATTTTGCGATCACTTTCACCTCAACTGTGCGAACGAATAATTGATAATAATGTGGTTTTTTCCGAAATTAAAATGAGAAACACGCTAAAACTACATTTATTAATAAATAATAAGCTAAAAATTCATTTTCTGGAGAGCTTTGTACTTAATTTTTTATATAGAAATTAATCAAAATAGGAGTTAATTATTTAATTGTAAACAAGGCATGGGCAAATATATTTTGTCCAGAACAATTTTTTTCTAACTGAAACTTGAAATCAACCAGATATTTGATGGGCGCTAAATATGTGAATCTTTCAAAATATTTAGACATTTGTCGCCAACAAAACCATATTTTTTATGAAAAATATTTGTACTAAAACAACAATAATGATTAAGAGCAGAAAATTCCGTAATTTATTTTTTTGCTTCTCATATGTTATCTTACTTTGATGTCAATGTAATTCTCAGTATTCAAACTAAAATAAACATCAAATGCTTAATGAATTTAATTAATTTTAAAAAAGTTGGCTTTGAATTTGAATTTATAGAGTAAAAGAAGAAAATAACAGAATAATGTTTGAGTGAATTATATTAGGATTTTAAAGGTCTGGTAATCCGATTAGGAGTGACTTAAAACGAAAGAAATCACGAATTAATGAATGTTTTTATATGTAAAGCAGTTAATCAATAATAAACTATTAATACGGAATCATAGAGTTTAGACTCAATTCTTGTTTTCATTACTACAGTATTAGTGAAGAGAAGCGGAAAAACTCGGGTTTTGTTTGATTTGAAATATTGTTTAAACGTTGGGTCACTTACCAGTAGTTGATATAAATTGATGTTTGGGTTAATAAACAAAGAATACTCTATTTCACTCTATTTCCAATTTATTCTTTATTATTTCGGATTCTATTCAATGGCAGTCATAATGGCTTTCATATGAAGATTATATGGAAACTAAATACAGACTCTCTTATCTCAGGTCATATGTCATAGCAGATATTGGAACCGTTGAGTTGGCACAGGCAGGCATTCAATCGATTGACAAGATTTCAATTTAGAGACTCTGGACATAATTTTTTATCCGCAACAAAATTGACGACATTTTTATGTCTACAGAAATAAGTTCTTTTAATTTGTTTCAGAGTTTATTCACAGCCATTAAACAGCGAACCAATAGTTTTGACATCAATTTCAAGAATCACTAAACTATGAATGACTTGTTTTAAGACATTTTTGGTTATTTCAGAACCGATTCCAAAGCGAATTCAAAGCTCTTTCTCTTTACGAGTCATCAGGTTTTGGACAGTGATATAAGCGCCACATTAGCCGAACTCATATCTTCGACATATTTATGCAATGGCTATCATATATATAAAGTATAGCCAAAGTATAACTATAACTAACAATCCTCTCGATATCAACCCATTTCTTGTTTACTCTCTATTCCATAGTTTATATGTCATTATTGCAACGAATTTGATATTCAGTTAAAGAGCGTAAACACGACATCAAATACTTTTACAAATTTATTGAATTAAAACGAAGAAAAATGAAATAATAAATGTCCGGAAATTAGTTTTATTTAATAATTGCATAAAACAAATCAATTCAAATTACAAATACAGTATTTGCTAACTTAAATGATGCGATTCCAGTGACATATCTCTGATGTAATTAATTATGAGAACAACAAATCTTTTAAATTGATTACATTAGAGCTCAGATGTCAGTCGAAATATTGTTAGAAAGACTAAAATAAAATTTATTTCGATTTACGCTAAAAGTCTTTAAAAAATTATTATCTCATTTATAATCGCTTTTAGAATTTACTAAAATTTTTCACAACATTTTCAACAAGTCTTCAATTCTGTAAAAATTATTGTCTAAAACACAGAATTAATCCAAATTAAGTCTATATTTTAGAATTTGATCCCAATGTAAACTCAGACATAGTTTATTTGATTGAACTTTTTATTATTTTCTTAACTTATTTTTCTCAAATATCTGACATTAAGAACAGATAAACAAAACTTTGTTTTTAGAAAACGAAGAAAAAAACGCCTTAAATGAAGAGACATATAAACTAGTTTGCAAAATTCACTTTTATCCTACACTCAAAATACATATTTTTTATGACATTCATATTACTTTAATTCTGACACATGTTGAAACTAATCGAAATTTTTATTCTCCAAAATTGTAAATATAAACATATTATTGAATAAATAAAAAAAAAGTGAGAAAAAAGCAAAATCGCGAAGAATTTCAAACAAAAAATTTAAATAACATTTTGTCAGTCATCACACAGAAGAAAATCCTTCAAATTATAAATAATTTAATTAAAGTATAAGTTTCTTAAATTATTTTCTTTCTTTATATTTATTTCTAAAGTAAACTGTTTTGCAAAATAACATTATATTTACGAACTATTCGCAGAAGTTTTTTTTGAGCAAAAAAAAATAGCAAAACTTTAACCTAATTTTGATTTAAATATAAAAAACTGCTGTTTTGCCGAAATATAAACTCTTTTTTTCCGTAGCTATACTTACATTACATTAATTCATTAAACTATTAGAAAAGGTTTACTTAAAGAAAAAAACTTTGATTTTGCGATTATAGCGGAAAAGAGAAATTATTTTGAGGTCAAAGAATATTGTGAACTAACACAGAATTCACTTAAACCACAACAAACCACATAATATTCCGTCTCTTTTATAAAGTATTTTACTTCAATTTTTGTGACTCTTTTGTATGAAAACTATTTTAATTAAGTGAAAGAAAGAATCGAGTGATCAATACAAGCGTCAGTCAAAAGCATTAGAAAAGTGCCGAAATGTAAGGCATTAGTCAATACTAAATCTGTTTTGAATTAAAATGGAATAAAAGTTTTAATTAGATAAACATTTACTACTTATTGCTTAAAATTTAAATTTTCTGTTTACTATTGCCTCGTAATTGAAATGAATGTTAAATCGAAATTAAATTTTATTGCATTAATTATAAGGAAAAAAAGAATTTACATTCCAAGTCTAAATATTTTAATATCATTCAACAAGATGACCCTGTTCAAAGTATTACGTTGGTTGGAAATTAATTTTATGCTTTTAATTTAAATTTAAAACTCAATTTAATAAAATTAACAAATTTGATAAACAAAATAAATGTAAGCCTAATCTGATGGAAACTTGAAAGTTGCAACCTCACCTTAATGTTTTAGTGGATATAATATGAAATCTTTGCATTACTTTCAATATATATTCCATTCGCTTAAGAATTGTGATAAATGAGACCAAAGAGACCGAACGTAAAAAGTTTTATAAAGGAAACGACTATTGGCTTACCTTTAGTTTAGCGAAAGCAGTGAATCGTCGGTTGTGTTAGTCGTATAGAAAA
>JAQFXP010004478.1:0-10617 GCA_034693685.1 Belba bartosi
CCGTCTGAGCCAGAGCACACCCCCGTGCTGAAGAGATAGCCCGTAAGGCCTGACCAGGCAGATATCCTCTTCCAATAGCCAGTGATAACATTTTTATTCAGACGTCGATAGCTCTGATACAGCTATAGGTTATTCTATTGTAATCCACATTTATCACTGGCAGCAAAGCCTCAATGAATTAAACTTGGTACTTACTTTTAAATATTCTACTCAATTCTACTGCATAGCAAAACAATATAGTTTTATTACAATAATGTTTCACAATTTCATTACAATATTGGATAAAACAAAAATTTGTCCTTGTTTACAAAGTTTTCCTTTATTGTAGCCAAAACAGCCTAATGTTTGAATAATTAGTTTATAAATTAAATAATTTATTATTAAACACATATTTTTACTGTTAAACAACAAAAATTATATTATTAAATTTCAAATCAAATTATATTGCTAATTTTAATTTATCGAATTGTAATTTAATAAAATCTAATTATTTAGCGCTAATTAATACTAAAAATTAAGTTATTGTCAATACTTCGAAATTTCTACGACTTTTTAATCTCAAATGAAATCAAAACTAATTATTAATCAATGATTAGAAAAAACTCAATAATAATAAAAGATTACAATAAAAATCAAACAAAATATAATCGAATTATAATCAATTTAAATATCAATAGAATTACAAAACATTTTATGTGAACTCCAGTGCAATTTCTGACAATCAATATTACAATAATAGGTTTGTTTGCATTTCCCACACCTTTTCGTTGGGTTGGGTTCAGCACAAGACCCGCAAACCGTAGAGTTCTCATCGAAGTTCTTCTGACCATTGATTGCCTGCGAGAGTATAGAGACAGCGCTCGGCTCTGAACCGATCTCGACGTTGGCCAGAGTCCGGACCAGTTGTTGGAAAAGAGCGCTTTCGTGGTAAGGATACTCTCGAATGCTTTGTCGCAGTAGTTGTTCCAGAAATTCGGGAAAACCATCGCTTTGTCGACATTTGAGCCAACACTTCAGAATCGATTCGAGTTTTTTCATTTGGTCTTCTTTTTTGTCGACATTCGTCTCATTTTGATCTTTATTTCCAAATCTATTCAAATGTTTTAGTATTTGTCTTAAAATAAACGCCAAATAATGGAATTTAATTGAAATGATTTCGTTTTGATCCAAACATTTCAGTTGTTTTTCGGATAAAAGTTCCAAAACTTTCGTTATTTTGTTTCCATTTTCTATAAGAATCCAATTATTCTTCAGAAACCAACCGATTCTAATCGGATGGACATTGGTTTGTCTGACCAACGAATGCAAGGGCCCGACCAGTCGTCCATTGATTTTCGGCTCTTTTTCCAAACCATGGATTTGAGAGTAATATTCGATTTGATCTCTGGATATGAAGTTATTAATGATAGCGACAGTCGAGTGTTGGCCAACAAAAGCGGCCATTTGTGAGGCGTTACGACCGACAGAGTTGACTGCATTGACATTCGCACCGCTTTCGAGCAATTGGTTGACCGCCGAGTGATGGCCTCCGAGAGCGGCAAACATGAGAGCCGTATAGCCGTGAATGTGTTGGCTGTGGTTGACGTCAGCGCCCCTTTCGAGCAGATGTCTGCAGATCTCGTAATTGCCTTTATATGACGAGTGCTGTAGTGCAGACATTCCGTTCTCATCGCAACAGTTGATCCGAACATCGCTTTCGTTCAGCAATTGCTTCACTTCTTCCAAATTGTTTTCACAAATCCTTTTCAATAATAACTTTTCGTTTTCGGATAAATCACTCTTTTGGTCGACATTTGGTTCCATTGTTTCCGAAAAATCAGATTAATTCAAATCTCAAATAAGTTGTAAATAATATTTAATTGATTATCAAAAACAAACAAATGATTGCTTCAAAACACAACTTAAGCCATCGTTTCCATAGTTTTTATGACAACAAATCGTTTACTTTTGCTTTCAATAGCTCTAACTATTGCATAAAAACTCATTTAAATTATATAAAAATAATAATAAAAATTATAATAATTAGAGACAAAGTAATTAAAATTTAAATATTAAATAATGTTTTTATTTATTCAAAAACTATTGATATAATACATATAGAATACAATTGCTTTCAATATAATATAAAGTGTAATAATAATTAAGTTTTGAACAAAATTCTATTTTTATCCAAATATTTTAATTTCAGTTATATTCGAATTTAAGTCAATTTAAAGTGAAGTCCAATTCTTACGACATTTGATTCGATTGGGAAATCAGGTTCGAGTCGGCAGTTGAGGGTCCGGTGCCTGGAGTGCCTTTATAAGTGGTGGCGCTATTGCAGGAACGGGCGACGCTCTCGAAGAGTCTAAACGAGTCAAAGTAGGCATTGGTTAGAAAAAGTGGTCAATTGATTGCAATTTATTTTCAATACTTCTCTATCTCTGGCGCACATCTGACGAACTCGTGATTCCAGAACTTAAACGACGGGTTCTTAATCAGTTCAATAAAGGTAACCAACAGTCCCCAGGGGTGCGGCCGGTTCACAATTAGGCGCTCCAACAGCACTCGAGTTATCTGTTCCTGAATTGCTTCGGTATTTGATTCGGCGAACAGATAGAGTAAAGTACAGCTGAAGTAATGGGTGTGAGAGTTGGGATACCGGAGCTGATTGGCTATGGCGTTCAGAAACAAATAGCGACCTGTTTTAGGGTTAATCAGTAAAAGTTATCATTTGAGTCTATGGCCGGCACAGGTAGTCAGCATACCTTCGGTGTCCAAAGCGACCGCAAGATTTTGAAAGATATCCATATGAGAGGAATGGGCTATTGAGGACATACTTATGTTTTTGGGTGGAATCGATTGAATAGCTGTTTGGCCCACATATAGCACTAAACCGTTAATCAGAGGTATGTTATAATGAGCCGAATCTGTGGTATTGTTGGGAACAGTCTGTTGGAGATATCCGCGCAAATCACTCAGGAATGTGACGGGACTTCGAGTGCGAAGATAAGAATCCAAGTCCTTCTTGAATACCTGAGTGCCAAATGTGGCCAAAGTGGTCGACCCTCTGGGCGGTTGACTTATTTCGGGCAACGAATCGATCTTCAGGTTAGGAGTGAAAGGGTCGGGAAGTCTCATATTGCGCGGGAAAGCACTCAATACCAGATTTCGCATTTGGATAGCATTGCAAGGAATTACATCACATAAGCCATAGCAGTATTCGCACAGGAATTCCGGAAAGTCGTGTAAAAGTACTAAAAATACTTTTAAAGTTCCCTAAAATTCAATTTAAATTAATTAATAAAACAATTAAAGACTTATTAGAAATCAAATCAATTAATGCCTTATAGAGAGAGTCCATAGATTGCGGTAATTCGACATTTCGGAGGAACGGCGCCTCAAACTTGATTAAGTCGATTAACAACTGGGCGTACATTTGCCATCCCTTGGTTGGCGTTCCAGTGCTAATAGAGCCCGAGAGCAGACACTTCTCCATAAAAGTTCTGTGACTTATGAAGTCAAGCCATGCGAACGCAAACGAAGGCGTTTTGGATGGTCTCAAGACGTGGAGTGTATTGCAAAATGCGGTCAACACTTGATATTGAATCGATTCGAGCAAAGGGTCCAATTGGGCCGCATTCAGACCCATCCCTATTTGGTTGTGCTGAAGCAATACAGAGCCGGGAAGTCCCAAATTGGTCGGTCCCAGAACTAACTCCATGAACAGTAAGACAAATATGCGATAATAGGGCAGATGTTGGAAATCCGCTTGTCTTATGTCCTGGTCCTGAGTGGCCACTCCGGCGATAATATTCAACACTTTGTTCAATAGATTCAATTTTGCGGTCGTCTCAGAGGCAGCGCCAGAGGCGGCAGTTGAAGAGCCACTGTGTTTGACGAGCATTACTATCAGATGTGTGAACGCATCCAAAGTGTGGAAACATTTCGATCGAACGTCGATTATATTTGAAGCTCCGGGTGTTTGTGCGGCCGCATTCAGAATACGATAACACAATTCGACACACATTTCGGTTGACAATCGAAAGAATCGAGTGATTAAGTCATCGGTTTTGAGAATACCCTAAAAGAGGTTTAATTGCAATTAGTTTTCGGTTAAAATCTGGTCATTAATGGCAAATACAAAACACAAATCACCTGAAGATTCATCTGTTGGACATAGAATTGGAATATTTTGGTTGTATTCGCCTGAGAGTGGTATAACTGAATCCATTCGCGAAGCAATCGTTCGGTTTTTTCGAGAAGGCCGGGCGGGTCGGCATCGAACTGACGGGTCTGGTTGACCGAGTCGTGCATTGGAACCATACTTGTGGGCACTTCGTTGTTGACACCGACGGGTCCGGACTGAGTGCCTCGAAGTACGTCAACTATTTGTTGGATTTCCGCAAATAACGGATGATTTGAACCTTTACTCAAACGAAGAAGATTTTCGATAGTATTCGGAAAATCACTTTCACTGCAGTTATGGCCATATATTTTGATGAACTGAAGAGTGAAGGCCAGAGCCACCGGGTTTTGGGTGTTTTCAATGAGTTGCGCCAAATGGACATCCATCATTTGGAAGTTGATTAGAGAGGCGCGCATCAGAATCTCCAAGAGCTCGTCCGGCAGGGCTGGAGTGCTTGAGTTGAGTAATCGCTCCAAAACTATACGAGTTATCTGTTTTGTCGTCCACTGATGTGTGAAGGCTCGGGGGTCTGACAGTGCCTTCAAGATCACTAAATAGAGATCCCGTGCGCGGCTGATCACCATCATATCGCTCACTCCGGCCCCGCCTTCAATCATCAGTTCTCCGATTGCGTCCAAAACTTTTTGTATTAACTGAAGCGCATATACTATGTCTCTCGGGTTCTGTCGGGCCATCAGTAAAGTCTCGGCAATTGAATTGATTGTCATTAGAAACACTTCCGGAGACATGAATTGAATGGCCCGGAACTGATGCACAAGTGATTCCAATTCTGCCATCAATTTCTCATAAATAGCGACTAACGCCTGATCGGCCTGTTGTGGCGGCACAGGTGGCATATCAGTGTGAGCGCCGAAATTGGTCGACAAGTTTGGAATTCCACTTAAACTAGAATTCTGAGGCCCAGACAGTGATGTAATTCCAGAATTGTTCTTAAATTGAGCCATCGATGTAGCCGTCGATCCAATCATTTGTCCGGCGCCTGAATTACTGGTTGTAATAGCGATCGGAATATCAGTAATCGGTGACAGAAAGCCGGGAATATTTTTGCCCAACTCTTCGTAGACATTCATCTGTTGAGCTGTGACGGGACCTACTTTCAGACGAATCGCTTCCGGCATTCTCTCCGCTTGATATGTGAGAACAGTTGGATCGCAATAGCGACGGCCTTCAGCCCTGGCCGCGCGTCTAATGTCAAACTCTGTCTTCAACTTCCGGTCCAATTCGGTTAATGACTTTTCAATTGCGGTCTTCTGTATAAAACAACAGCAGAGGTCGATGTTGTCGGTAGCGATCGTATGGGCCGTCGCGTCGATCAGGTCTTTCGAAACCTGGCATTTGCTGACGAATGCGTTCTTCAGTGCAGTTGTAATCGACACAAAGAGCGGGTCTTTGCAGGTAATCATAGCCATACCGGCCGTCAGATTTCTAGTCAAGTAATGTGCGGCCAAACACATCCGATTCTCATCCGGATCTAATGCGAAGTCTTTTTTGATAATCTGTTCGGCAGTCGTTAAACTGATTTTCATACTGCGCTCCACAACCGGAATAATCCATTCCTGAACTGCCCTTTCAATAGCCGGTCGTATGAATTGCTTCAAAACAGGATTCAGATTAAGAAGTTGTAGATTGGGTTGAATTACGATATGTTGCGAAAGACCAGCAATGGTTTGGACACTAATGTCGTGATAGTTGAAGAGTTGTATTCCCGGGGATTGACTGATAGATGTTGGGATGGAAACGGACTGTTGTTGTTGTTGTTGCTGCTGCTGTTGTTGCTGTTGTTGTTGTTGTTGCAGACTAGGCAGTTGTTGTTGCTGGTGTTGTTGTTGTTGTTGCTGCTGCTGTTGTGGCACGAGTTGGGGCGCTGGGGAAGGTGTGTGGTGTGGGATAACTATGTTGTGTTGTTGTTGTTCAGTGGTGGGCGGCATAGATTGCGATGGCTTTCCTCCGCCCAATTGGTGTTCGATTTTATTCGATAACATCTCGTTCTTAAGAACCGATGATTTGCCGATTAGTGTATTTAAGTCAATGTTTAGTGTTTTGCAAAGAACTTCGACTTCAAACTTAAGATTAAGTTTAAGTCCCGGCTCCTGATGTAGTTCCACTAAACCCTTAATTATAGCCACTGTCCAAGGATTCGGTGGTTTAAATACCCGCGACTTCGCGCAACTCTCAAGAATTTTTGCAATGAATGGAACGACATATAAAAGCTCTTGTGTTCCCCTGTGATAGGCCTCTATAAGCAGATTCTTGAGCTCTAAGTCGACGCTCAGAATGGGCTTACTCTTGGCCAGAGTCAACATTCCTAACCAATGGCCTAAGTTCTTGAGAAGAGAGCGGTCACTAAAGTTTGCGATTTCCTTATCTGAGCCCAAAAGCACTTTTATGTTTCGATGCGTTTCCTTCAGAACTATTTTCATGAGTTCAGGCATTTTCAACATTTCGATGAAATTGGCGTAAAGTGCGTGAAAGTTGGGTTCGATAGACGACCTCTTCATCACAAAGTACTGTGCAATCCATCCGTTGTATTGGTCGTCATTACCGATCGCTTCTTTGAATTCCTCGGTTTTGTGCGAGAGATTCAGTTGCGATAAGTTGTTAATAATGAACGCAATCTTGTCCTGAACGGCGTCGGGAGGCACGGTATACATCGTCTCACCCGCAGCTAATAGAGTGTCAATATTTGTCGCGTTTGCTATAGAAGGCCGAGAGTTGGTGCTCGAAGACACAGCTGACGAAGCAGTGGTAGTAATTGATGCAGTGGTGGTTGCGTTGATAGTTGTTGTGTTGTT
Organism: Belba bartosi; assembly: GCA_034693685.1. Classification (NCBI taxonomy): domain Eukaryota; kingdom Metazoa; phylum Arthropoda; class Arachnida; order Sarcoptiformes; family Damaeidae; genus Belba; species Belba bartosi. The sequence continues at coordinate 6,982 of JAQFXP010004478.1, forward strand.
GATGGCCGAGGCTATGGGTGGCTGAACCACACGTGTAGTCGATGTGTTGTTCTGATTATTCGATAGATTTAAACCCATACCTACAGTCAGGTTCGCATTCGAAGTAATAATTCCACTCAATTGAGGCAACGAAGAGCTGAGACCAGAGTTTTGAGTCGGAGTCGAGCCTACAATCGAAGGCAGACCTACGGGTGTTTGCGATGAATTAACACTATTCCTCATCGAGGGTTCGATCGATTGGGTCCCGCATTCGATGTAATCGATGAGATGCGGCGGAAAGTCCTTGAAGTGAGGGATTTGAGCCAAATGTTGGCAATAGAGGGGATAGTCCTTCAGTTTCGACTTAAACCGGTCGAGCGCTGCGATTCCGAAGAAATACATTTTGCTTCCGTGCGATTTCCTCAGAGCCTCCAACACATACCTGAGCGCAACCACGAGTGCCATATACTTGACCAGACCCATTTGAATGATTCCACCGAACAGTTGAGCTGTTATTAACAGTTCTCTATCCGGATATTGAGGGAAAAAGCCGTACTCTTTGAATAGGTTACGGATCATACACGTGAAGACATCCCTTTCCCGCTTCACTTGCGAGTCCTGAAACCTTCGAAGCATATCGAGTACGTCATCGATGGACAGACTTCCGGTCTGTTGTTGATTGTAAATGCGTTGAAAGTAAGTGTCGGCCTCTTCCTCGATGTCAATACTGACGTTCTGTTGCATATCCGGGAAAATTGCGGCCAAATCACCGACCACTTGCTTCATACGTTCGGCCGCTTGTGGCACAACATTAACCGAATTACTCGAAACACTGTTTGAGTTCTGTTGCGAACTCAGACCCATCGGATTGAAAGGCGGACGAACTGAAGGCCCAAACGTCGAATTCTGACTATCAGTGCTTTGACTAATGTTTAGACTATTGAGTCCGAGATCACCGATACTTGACTGCGAAGTAATTGGTTGTGTAGTTCGGGTTGGGTTGGGCGGACCGATCGTCGGCAGCACCCCTGGCGGCGCCTGACGCGGGAACTTCGACAGAAGTCGAGTAGAGTTGCCGACCATTGTTAGGATCGCTTCGTTGATCTCCTGAGACATTGGCGTTCCATTGATGGCACCATTAGAAGGAGTGCCGGCATTGCTGATGCTCTGCTGAAGACAGGCCAGCATTGTGGCCAACGTCTCGGGCGGTAGTGTTGTCATGTTTGCGGGCGATTCGATGGCATTCGATGCGCTTAAGAGTGCAGAACAGCGTCGGTTCAGGAATACAATGCAGGCGTTGACAAAGTTTTCGCCATTGCATTCGATTTTATCTAAAAGCCATTTATCGAGTTTCAGGTATTCCCGTCGGGAGGCCAGACACGCGAGATCTATCACAAATGGATAGCAATTGCCGTTCAGGAGAATACTGAGCGCTTTCAGGTCTTGGGCCACATCCAGAATACGCGACAGTCTTTGCTGCTGTTCCTCTGCCGGAGACTTTATGTAGTACTCGCACATTGCCTGAAGGAGTATCTGTTTGGCCCAATTGGTGTTCGGACTCACGTTTGGCGTCAATTCGTTTGTATTCCAAATTGTGTGAAGAATTATCGCAGCGTTTGCGTGATTTCCCAAAAATACTGGAATTCCCAGACCTAACAACTCATTCTTAACGACAGACGGCCCGTCCCGACAGCCCAGCAGTCCGAGCGCCACCAGGTCGGGGCACTGTTGAAGCGGCCATTTAAACAATTCCATTACATGTGAGTAAAACACAGAACTCATGTTCATCTGCGAAGACATTGTGTTGTAATTAATGTTACAAAAGTCGACCAAAATTTGGTAAAAGCGCTGATATTTCCACGAATTGAGTTCAGGTGAGGACTCGAAGTCTGGCTGACATTTCAAGACATCCAAATGTGGCACTAATTGATCAATAGCCGAGTCACTGCCTCCAGGACCAGGTCCTGTAGGCGAACTGGACAACAGTTTTGCGATTAAATGGTTTTTAATGCACTGAACAATAAACCCAAACTGAAACTCAACATTATATGTCCACGTCTTGTGAAAGAAGGTAACGCCCAATACGTACAGACCTGTTGGCACACAACAGATACAACAGATAGAACAGAGACAATAGTTATCATTTCAATTGGTTTAAAGTGTTTAAAGTGTTTCGAGTGTTTGAGACAAACCTTGTTTATCAGTAGTACACAAATTGATGCAAAACTGCCAAAATCGGTGAAAAGAGTAGTTATTCTTATTGAACGACTGATGATTAAACATTTTTTTAGAGTTAGGAATAAACACTTCGTTGTCTATCACTTGAATTATTTCAGTCAATGGCGACGCAGAGGACATGATTTCGCGACAGATGTCGGCAAAAGTGTCGATCTCTTCACAGCGCTGTTGACCCGACTGTTGGCCATCGATGGGACGGATTTGAGGGTTTTCACAGATAGAGCACAAGATCTTAGCGCAGAGTTTGGGCGTTACGTTGAACTGTTGAATCACATCAGCAGTCAATGAGACTCCGCTTTCGTTGACTATCATTCCCGCGATTTGATCGTCAGTCAGGTTGGCAGCACTCGAGGCCAGGGATATGCCGTCCATTTCGGTAAACTCAGTCTTCTGGTAGTCCTCAACGAACGGCAAATGCAGTAAATTTATTGAAGTCGACAGCAATTCGTCGTTTAGTTTCAAATCTAATCAAAACAATTGGCAAACAATGAGATAAAGACTGAAAATGGATTGAGTGTTGGCTTTGGTCGTACTTTTGGTCAATTTTTGAGACAAAGCCTTATTATCGGCGTTCGTCTGCGCAATGATATAATGAGTCAATTCATTAAATGAGTTTAAGTCACACTTTAGTCCGAAGTCTTCCAATTGGTCGCTCGCGACGGGACACGACTTAGTCTTGTCTGTCAGCGCCACCAGAAATGCCACCTTTTCTGAGTCATTCAGTTTAAGACATTTGCAAATCTCGGAGACATTGATCGAAACGATTCCCTTAAGAGCGCAGTCTATCAGTGTTATCCAATTGGGAGAAGAAAATACGTCTAAATCAGTGAACAATTGCTGTAATAATGCAATTCTTTGCGAATCAGTGGTTGAAGTGATGCTCAACAGAAGACAGCGATATATCTGTCGCTCGCATTCAAAGCCAAAGTCACTGATTAGCTGTTCCGGAGACGAGTGAAGAATTAAAAACAAACTAAATTAAAATCGAGTCAACAATTAAGACAACAACTGATCCAAACCTTAATGAGATGATTGAGTTGTGTTTTGTAGAGCTTTTTGCTTAACTGAACATTGATTTGAGTGTTGATCGCATTAATGGCTAATGAGAGTGAGTCCATACATGAGGTCTTCATTATGAAAACTGGTACCGAAACTAAGATTCATTATTTGCACTAATGATGGATCTACTCATTGGCCGACACGAGACCACTTCGAACACTAGACCCACCACACAGTCCCCACAGTCTCGGTCGTTGTCTTTGTCTTTGTCTTTGTTTCGATTAGATCTCTACTAATTTACAAATCGATATTCAATCGCTTAATCGCATAAACAATAATAACAATCAGTAATCATATTATGAAGTAATGGCGAACACAAAGAAAACTGTGAATACTGTCACTCCATTGCACTCTATCTAC
>JAQFXP010004479.1:0-10615 GCA_034693685.1 Belba bartosi
AAATTTCTAAAAAATCAATTGATTTAGTTGATCAATTACGTCGTTTAAAAATTCTACATTTTTCACCCCAAGCTTTATATGGGAAAGGGAGACGACATCGGCCTTAACGACGGCTATGGTCTGGACGACAATCAGGGCTCGAAAGGCGCCATCTTATTGGCCGGTGATATTGGCAAAGGCGACGACACATATACCACCTACACGACCACCAAGATGATATCTCAACCGATCATGCAGGTTCAGGCTATTCGATATGCAGAGCCGATCCGAGAGCCGGAATTCCATAGATCGTCGCAAACGACTACTATGTATAAGCAGATGATTCCCGTCATCACTAAGACTGTGACCCCAATCATCACCAAGTCTTACCATGTGTCCGAGCCTCACATTATTAGCACCCATGGAGGTTATGCTAATGGAGGCGATGACCTCGGCTATGCTAATGGTCAGGATATTAAGATTATTGGCAGTTATGGCAAAGGATATTAAATACGTTTTTAAATTAAATATTTTAATACTTTTTCCAAATGATTCTCTCCTTTTAATTGATTTCTGTTTTACTTAAAAAATTATTTTTAGTCAAAATTTCAAAGTAATATAAATTAAATTTTATTTAAATTTTTTAGTCAAAAATTTTCTCTTATTTTTATTGTTTTTTGCATTGTTTTAATTTTTTTTAATTATTTATTTTTGTTGCCTTTCTTTGTTTAACAAGTTGTTTTTCAAATTAAAATTTACAGTTATTACAAACTTGAGTATATTTTGTTTGTTATTTAATTGTTATTTTTATTATTTTATATGTCAATGAAATGTTGAGTTTTGAGTTTGAAAAACATAAATCATTTCAAACTGATTGATGTCTTTATATAAGTTGTTCAATGATTTTAAACCTCTAATGCATTAGAATAAGAAAATATTTTACGTATTAAAAGAAAATTAATTTAATGTTTCATTTATGAGATTTTTGTTGATATCATTAGTTCAATAATGAAAATAATAAAAAAGAAATATCTTTTCATCATTGAAAAATCATTCAGGATCACGTAAATAGTTATTGAATTATTTGATAGTAATCTTATGTTAGTTATGTTGTCTTATGAATAATTATTGACTTTTACACAAATTCATTAACAAAAGCGGAAAAATTTCAAAGGTTTGCTTTTATGCAAGTTAAATTTTAATAGTCATCAAATGTTAAGGTAATTTTAATAACGAGCATACAAATTATTTTAAATGTCAATGCTATGAATTTGTTAAAATAACAATGTTGAATAAAAAGGAAAAATCCAACATTTAAGTATAATAGCAATAGACATTGAACTATTTAAACGCACGAAGATCGAGTTTAAAATTTATATAATAATATATTTTTGCATGTTGACCATTGAGTTTAAGCTATTTTTATCTATTGCATAGTTAGTTCAAAAATTTATATTTCTTATTATTATTTCTTGGTAATTCCAAGACATATTGAATTAAATATGCAAATTTTTATTATTATTATAAAAATTATATTTTATCATATTAGTTAATTTTTAAATGAAAATAATTTAGTTTTTTAATATTATGCGAAACAACAACAAAAATACAAGGATTTACGCATTTTTCTTTAATTATTAAATTTATTATTTTAATGAATGGTTAAAAATGATTAATTGCAGTCTATAAATGATAATTTTTGTTAAATAATTCAAAATTTTATTTAATAATTATTTTATTTAATATTTAGATAAAAATTATGCAAATTTAAGTTAAATGTACATGTTTGTAAATGCTAGCAAAGGGAGAGAGATTTTTAAAACAGAAAAAATTAAAAAAAATTAAAACTTATGCTAAAAGTAATTTGTTTTTAAAACAGAAATCGAGAAGTTTGGCCGATCCAGGGGAAGATCAGGGAAGGGTTTTTCTCAAAAATTTGGCCAAAAACCTAGGAGGGATTAGGAAAGGGATTTTTTCAAAAACGTTTAAAAAAACTTTATGATTAATTTAATTGGATTTAAACTAAATTTAAATTAAATTTAGTTAAATTAACTGGATTTAAACCGGATTTAGCACCAATTTTGGATAAATTTTCTAATTTTGGCCGATAAAATCACAAAATTTGCCGGTCGTCCATGGCGACCGGAGAAATGTCGAGGGGGTAGCTTTTCGTAGAACAAATGCTAGGGGGAAATAAATCCAAATTTTCAAAATTAGGGGGATTTTTGCTTGATCCCCCTTTTCGATCTCTGTTTTAAAACATGACAAGTTTTTATGCAAGTTTTTAAAATAAAAAATAATACCAACTTTATGATTTTAATTTGGCCTTAATATCATAATATGTTTTTATATGTTTTATTAACACAAATGTATAATTGAAAATGTTTGTTTTTAGACCAAATTTAATTTTATGGTATTTACAATGCAATAATAAGCAAACAATTAATTTGCATAATATTACACAATTAATGGCAATCATGATATTGAGTGAAATGAGCTTGATACTAAAAGAAAGATTTGACCGGGTATTTCAACTAGACTCAACTATTCAAATAAATGAAATTAAAATTGTGACAATTAATAGCGTCTCAATATTTGAAGACAACCTTTAACTGTGTTTTAAAGTTGAAAATCATTTGCTTAAAATTGCACAAAATTATATACAAACAGTAATAAGCAAGAACGTTTAAAAAATAAACAACAAATTGTGTTTACGTACTTATTACTTATATAAAAATGTCCAGTGTTGTGGCAATGATTGAGTATTATACCAGAAAAAAAACCTGGACAATTCAATTTAATTTATCTTTAAAGATTTGACGTTTTGTCATCTGATCTGGGTAATACATATATTGATAATTAGACTATCTCTTTTTTTAATTACAAATATTTCTATTGTTTATTTATTTTATTGTTAAAATATAATTATGCAATTAGAAAACACACTTGATCGTATAATTTGCTATTTTATTTATTGTTTGCAACATATTGATTTAAAGATTTAGAAAACAAACTAAATAAAATTGTTATTTTTATAATAATAACTACAACATTAACAAATTTAACAAGTTAAAAATAACTATTAATTAAAAAATTTAGCTTGACACATAAAATAATAAACTAGTTAAATTATATTACAAATTAGAGTAAATTAAAAATATTTTACAAATTTAATTTCAAATAATTTTTAAATTTAAACATTTTTATTTGACTAAAATTTAGCTTCAGATTCAATCAAATTTTCATCTTCATCATCATCATCCTTTAATTCATCATCCTCTTTATTTTGATTTGACTCCGACTTCGCTTCGGAATTATTGTCAGACTCTCTCACATTGGGTTCAACGGGTTTATAGGGTAGGTAATAGCCGAAGCAAGTGCATTTTTTGAAGTATATATCGCAGTGACCAATCTGGTACTGTTTCACATAATTGAATTGTCATTAAAATAGTTTATTATAGAAGTTGCAATTTTAATATCATCTTACTCCATTCTGTTTGCAAGAGCCGTTGCATTCAATATCATTCTCACCGATCCTACCATTACAGCCATAGTTAAGCGAAGCCACAATTAATCCAATGTTTATCATTAAAATAAATGCCAAAAACATTATTTGGTTCATATTTTTTATTTAAAAATATATTTTAGATTAAATATATTTTTAAACAATTAAATATTTTTTAATCAAAAATATTGTTTTAAAAACTTTAAACTATTTTAGTGTTTATAACAAATTATCTTAATTTAGAAAAATTACAAAATATGTCAATAAATAATTTTGTGCATTTAGATAAAAAAAATAAAAATTATTAATCTAAATTAATTATATAAATATTTTAAAGCTGTTATTTTGGCCTAGTTTCAATTAAATTTGTTTTTACTATTATTTATTATGATTATTTAATAACTTTTTATAGTTGTTTTTAAAATTTAATTAAACGGACTTGCAAGAAAATGAAAATAAAAATATTTAAAAATAAATTTTCTATTATAAGTTTAAATTTAATAAAAACAGAAATAAGAGCTTGTAAACAATGTGCTTTTAGATTTGTGAAAGTTATTTAGTCAAAATTACCCTAGATAAAATGACTTAAATCCGCTATAAGTTAAAGTCTCATGTATATGTTTATAAATTTAAATATCGATATTTTTATCCAATGAATTGTAAAACTTATACTCTCAAGAAATAAGCGTTTTAGTTGTTTTTTGGCCTGTTATGAGAAATCACATAACAAGAATTGTTATTGATTTTAAAATAATTGTATTGATTAGAGTTGGGCTACGGGTCGACTATATGGGTAGAAAGGGTGATATAGAGAGATTGGTGTTAAAGTTGAAGTTTTTCTGCGCTACGTCAAAGAACTAGTTATTATATAACTTATATATGCAAATTTAAAAATTATAATTTTAAGAATTTGTTTAATAGCTATTGTTATAAAATAATAATAATAATTTTATTACATTACGGCTATTGGTTGGATATAAAGGTAGAGATGAGGTTATAGATAGGATTGGCGCTAAAGTTGACGTTTTCTACAAATTTTTAAACATTAGCCAAATTTCTAATTTTTATTTCAATTTAAATGCTTATCAAACAAAACAAATACATTTTTCAATCTTTAGTTTTAGATTTCTTGGCAAAGGTCTGTCGTCGGAAATGATTGCATTTGAATCCAATCTAACTCTAAATAACTTTTTTGGCGACTTTTCACACAATTCTCTACAGTTTTCGATCAAATCATTACAAACCAAACTGTATTCGATGTGATTGTTGTAGAAGTGATTCAATAAATGAATTTCTTTCAAATTCTTGAATTCGATTAGCGATTCATAATTTGTTTGACCGAATCGTTTCATTGTTTCAAAATCCAAAATTAATTTTTGAATTGCAGTCGACTTTGCAATCGAGTGAAACAACTGTCGATAACATGTCCGACAATTTCCATCTAAACTACATTTGACCATTAAATTAGTCAATCCAAGTGTCGATAGTTTGGGAAATAGTTTTAACAAACTTTGAAATCCATTTAAATCCATATCACAATAATGTAATAAAAGTGTCGTTAGTTTTTCAAATTGTCTCTTATTCTCGATGTAATGATAATCGAAAATTGCAAAGAAATACAAAATCTCTAAATTCTTCTGATTGTCGGCTATTTGTAGTAAATTCTGCCATTGGTTTGCATTTTGTTCTAAAGTAAGTGAAACGAACTTTAGGTTTAGATTTTGGAAAAAATGTTTCACTACTTCATCCGAAACAACAAATCTGGGAATAAATAGATTTTCGACTTCTTTGGCATTACTTCCGACAAAATTTTCAACAAATTCTGAATCGATTTTTTCAATTTCTCCGCAATATAAGACATATAGAGAGCGAATAGTTTTGGGAAGATTTCGAAATAATTTGAATAATTGTTGTTTTGAATTCAGATATATATACAATATCTTCAGTTGTGTTAGTCTTTCGATTAAATTGATTGCAATCTTGTTGTGAGAGAAACTGAAAAAATAGAAACTTTTAATTCGATTCGATAACAGATCACCGATTTGTCTGAACTTGTTTTGATCGACGGTTTCGAAACTGCTGTCAACCAATGCTATTGAATCCATGTCTTTGAATGTATTGTAAATTTCTCCTAATGTTTCAAAATCTATTCTAATCGACTGAAGGCTTAAATATTGAATTTTTGGCAATAATTTCGAAATACATATTAAAATTTGTCTATTTTTCTTCAAATCCAGTGTCAGACCGTGTTCTTCGATAATAATGTTATTATAAACAAATTGTCGAAAATAATGTCGATTGAATTGTTCTTGGAATAAATAAAAACTTGATAAGAGAATAACATCTTTGCCCAGTCTTAGACATTTTTTTTTACTTAATATCTGTTTAACGCAAATCCGGAACTGATTCGACACTCTCTGCAAGTCTACCAATTGTCTGAACTCCAGATAAGACAGGATTTGTGGCAAAACATCGTCATTTAGAACAAATGTCGAGTTTTCTTCTGCCAATTCATTGTTATCTTCATTTGTCGACATTTCAATTGATTTGTTTCTATTTCGACAAAATTGAAAATAATTTTTTGTTTAATTTTAAATTTATTCAAAAATTAACTAAGTTTTGAAAACTCGTATTTAAACAATACAAACATAACTTTAAAATTTGTACAAAATTTAGTTAAATTAACCTCATTTAAACCGGAATAATTTAGGGAAAAATTTCTAATTTTGCCTAAAAAACCAAAATATTTGCCCGGAAAAATGTCGATGGAAATGTTTTTTCGCGGGCCATATGATAGGGATGGGGGGATAAATATTAATTTTCAAAATCAGAGGAGGATCTAAACATAAGACAAACGATGACTTCCAACTTTGACTTTGAATTGATATGAAGTGCAGAAAAAGAGTTCTGAATAACTATTGTTTATTAATAGCTAAGACTATTGTTATAAAATTTATTAATAATTTTATTGATTACAGTGTGGCTAAGGGTTAGATATTTCGATGGAAAGGATTAGGTAATCGAAGGGCTAGCGTTAAAGTTTATATTTGTTTTAAGTTTTGTGCATTACGCCAATGAATTAGTTAATTAGAAAAAATTTATTATTACTTTAATAATATAATTCAAAATAAGTATAATTTAAAACTTTTTCTTATAAAATAAAAGACGACTAAAACTAATGAAATTGTATTTTTCAATCAAATAATTTATTTTTATCTTAATTTACATTTTGGTTATTATTGTTTGAATGAATATTATTGAAGATATAGTTTATAAAAGTTAACGCAATCTATAATAATCAGAATTTTTCATCGATTTCAGTCCAAATATCAGAAACACTTCTTAGAAGATCCGAGTGATCACTGAAGACGTCGTCGATGTCTTCCAAACTAATATCGCTATAATCAGACCTAATATTGTCAATCGATTCTCTGATCTCTTCTTCATTGTTAGCATTGATTGCCAAAACTCGTTCCAATGCTTCCATTCTTTGAAGATTACGCGCTTTCAACTTTGCCAAATATGATTGAAAAAGTAAAGTCTCAAGGCGATTTAATAAAAATATTTTTAATAAACTTTTGAATAGAGCCGACAATTTCACTGAAAATTTGTTGAATAATTGACTATCAAATTGAAAATAGTGTCGAATAGTTGTGATTCTCTGTCGACAAACCGGACATTCGGTCTTCACATTCATCCAGTGATGCAAACATTGCAAACAGAACTCATGTCCACAACAATCGATTAGTGATTTGATTTTGATATTAGACCAACAAATCTGACATTCATTTTCCGACTCTTTTTCCGATTTCTTTTTAATAATCACATCCATTGAATCCAATCAAAAATAATCGAAATATTGGTTTAGACTAACCCAAACACTGATGTTTTTGACAAATTATCTTTAAAAGTTTTTATAACCGTTTTTATTTTAATTACCCGAATATTATTGCATTTTAATAGTAAAACAATTTTTAAATTAAAGCAAAAGTCAAGTTTTTAAAACTTTATTTTTCCTAGCTTATATCGGCATGTAACTATATATGTAAGGTTTGACAATTTAAATAAGTTCTATTTTAGTAATAATTTCGTATTATCATTAAATAAAAAATAAAATAAAATAAATAAAGTAACATGATAATATGCAAAAATATTTTTGCGAACTAAAAGACGACTAAAACAATTGAAATTGTATTTTTAAATTAAATACTTTAATATGATATTAATTTTAATTTGGGTTCTCATTGTCTGAATGAGTATTATTAGAGATATTGTGTTCAGAAGTGCGAGTAATCAACGAATCCATAAGAATCTAAAGTTCGTTAAAGTCTTCACTCGATATATCCGAATGACTTATAACAGTAACTTCGCTGTAGTCGTCATCGATGTCATCCAAACTATTAATAATATCGCTATAATCAGACCTAATATTGTCAATCGATTCTATGATCTCTTCTTCATTGTTGGCATTGATTGACAAAATTCGTTCCAATGCTTCCATTCTTCGAAGTCTAAGCGATTTTAATTCAACCAATTTTAGTTCGAAATACCAATACTTTTGTCTTAAGCTTTGTATAAGTTTCAGTAAATTCAACAATTTTACTGAAAATTTGTCAAATATTTGACTATCGATTTGAAAATAGTGTCGAATTCTTGTAAATATTTGTCTACAAACCGGACATTCGTTCTTAATATCAGTCCATTTGTGCAAACATTGCAAACAGAACTCATGTTCACAACAATCGATCTTTGATTTGATTTTGATTTTTGACCAACAAATCGGACATTCATTACAGTCTTCCGATTTCTTTTCTATAATTATATCACATTCTGAATCCATTTCCAAATTAACCCAAATGTTGATATTTTTATTGATTTATATTAAAAACTTTTAAAATTGTTGCAATTTAAATTTTAATACATTATACAAACAAATTAGAAAAAAATACAATTATTTCCATTTTAAATTTTGAATAAATTTTAAAAATAAATATAATTTTTAGTTAGTATATAATTAAGACTAGTATATAGTATATAAGTTTATAATCCATAACTCAATTATTATCTCAAGTCTTATCATTAGATAATTTCGAAACATTTGTAAAATTTGTTTGAGAATATAAAACGAGTTATTATAATCATTTAATTATCTTATTTTTATTCTATTAAATGCATTTATTTTTTAAATTTTTTTTATATAAAATAAATTCTATTATTAGTTAAATTGAGAATTAGTTCAAATTTTATTACATATTTTGATTCAAATATTTGATTCTATTCTTTATTTTTGTTCTCAATTTCAATATTATCTAAAGAATCGAATAATTCCAACGATTCGTTCCAATCGGTGAACATTGTTTCCGAAGAATCAATACTTGTTTGCTCTTCAGTGTCAGTAAAATGACTGATTGGAGCGATGGCTGAAATGTTGGAATAACTTTGATTCTGACTATATGTTTGTGTTTGTGCGTCAATCGGATTCTCAATTGATGTCAAACTAGTCGTTAAAGAAGTGGTTGAATCGAATTCACTATTACTATAGAATGAAATAAAATCTTCATTATATGTAAGACTGACTATATTTCTGGTTAAGAAACTGATTAATTCGGACGAATCACTATATGTTTCCGATCTAACACTTCCCGAATACTCAGATCTTCTTTTGTTTTCTGTTTCTAAACCCAATTCAGTCCTAATATTGTCCAACAATTCTATTATCTCGTCCTCATTGGTGGCACTAATGGCCACAATTCGTTCGCTAATAGAATTTGTTGTCCTCTCAGTTGGGTTTCGGTTAGACTTTGCAATAAATAGTCAATTCTTTCCGTATTTTCTCGAAAAGTGTTTTTTAATTCGACTGAAATAATGTCGAATTCATTCGGTTCGGACCGAAAGTTATGTCGAATTATTGCATATCTTTGTCGAAAAACCGGACAATTGGTCTTATGTTCTGTCCATTGAAGCAAACATTGGAAACAGAACTCATTTTTACAGCAATTGATTTGACATTTGTTTGTCATATTCTACAAACATATTGGACACAAACCTTCAAATACTTCTTCCATTTGATGTCTGTTTGATGATCATTCAGTGCATTTATTTTAAGTTTTTTAAATATCAGAAGGATTTTTCCTAAAACATTCAAAAAATCCATATATTTATGATAAAAATTTTTCAAATTTAATTGGATTTATACCGGATTTAAACTAAATTTATCTAATTTAAATGAATTGAAACTAGATTTAGCACCAATTTAGCGAAAATTTTATAATTTTAGTCAAAAAACCTAAAAAACCCAAAGGCTGTCCGAAAAATGACGAGGGGGATACCTTTTGAGGACCAAATACTAGAGGGAATGAATGCCAATTTTTAAAATTAAGGGAATTTTTGGCTGATTAATCTCTGCATACAAGTTAAACATACTTGGTTGTTTTAACTCAAATGGTAGTTATGATATTAAAAACGTAAAAATTATTTACCAGAATTATTTTTAAAATAAAAACAAAATTTTATATGTTACAATAAATGATAATTAACTCCGATTAGTATGTAAGTGTGTGCCCTCAGAATGAGTTGGCGTTAGTCACAAAAGATAGTTTATGTCTTAAGGATTAATTTTATATAAAAAAAATTTTCGAATGAACATAAATGATGTTATGGTGACAATTTTAATTTGGCATAATTTTAAGCATTTATTGTTTTTAGTCAAATATTTCATTTATTTTACATTATATAAACTTAATTAATAATACTAACTTACTTCAAGTTAAATCAATTGAAAAAACTAAAAAATTATTAGAAAATGTGAAGAAATGCATTAGATTGTTAAAATTATGCCAAATTAAAATTGTCACCAAATCATTATTTATGTTGATTGGGAAATTTTTTTTATATGAAATTAATCCTTAAAACATAAACTATCTTTTGTGACAAACGACAATTCAATCTGCGGGCACACACTTACATACTAATCGAAGTAAGTTCTAATTTTTAAATAAAAAATTTGAATAAATTTCAATTATTTAATTTAATTTTTATTTTAAACTTTTGTTTACAATAAAATTCTTCTTCACTTCAAAAGAATAAAATTTTAAACAAAAATATTAATTTTTATTTTTTATTTCAATTTAA
>JAQFXP010004480.1:0-10614 GCA_034693685.1 Belba bartosi
GAGAATAAAAAGTAGTCTAGTGCAATGTTGTTTACAGTTAGACAAATAATTTTTATGTAAACTGTTATTGAATAGATAACATATCATTGTGAGAATACTATTATGGAATTCTAGAATTATAAAATTTTACCTCTGCCATCGCCTTTAAAGTTGATTTGACCAAGCATCTCTGAATAAATTGTGTTCAGGCTCGTAACATAATTTAGAGAACGGATGTATAGTTAAATTATAATTAAAATTTTTATAATTTATAAATTAAATTTAAAATTTTGTTTTTATTAATATTTAAAATTTTTGAATTCTGTCAAAATTGTGAGAAATTTTTACAAAACTATATTTATTTAAATTTTAGGTTTTTATTTTGCCTAAAAATATCTGCAAGTGTAATTTCTACTATTTTATATGTAGAAAAATAAAATTTAAAACAATATAATATTTTATTCTTTATTCTTCAATAGTTCTAAGAATATTGAAATTACTATAACTTATTAATTATTAATATAATATATTCTTTTAAATAAATATTGAATTATCGAAAGTTCTATGAGACAAATATAAAAATTCAGTATAATTGTTCATGGTATATGTTAAATAAGCTATGCATAATATTTATATTTAAAAAATGCTAATTTTATTTTTATCTAAGATGTTATTCTTGAAATTACAATAATTAACAAAAACTTGGAATTAACAAATATTGTTTTGAAGTCAAACAATTTATATTGTTGAATCTATATAAGATTTAATTATGATCTATAAATTACAAATTGCAGTTACAATCGACTTTCTCCGGGTTGGGTTAATTATGTTTATTAATGTTAAGTAATATTAAATGAATTTTTGCAATTACTGTAGAAGCACATATACAGTACAATATATACTACTGTATACAGTGTATATGTGCTTCTACATAGTACATAGTATAGTAAATTATACAGTATTGTATCGTAGTGTGTTCAATTATTGGTTTGATTGTATTGAGTATTTGTGTTTTCTTATAATAGGAATGTATCGATTCGAGCAAACGGCCCAATAATCTGATTTGAAATGATTTTATATAAGAATTTGATATCTGATTTCACCTCAATTTGAATACTTCTTTAGACTTCCGTTTAGAATAACGAGTCAATGAATATATCAAAAATTAAAGTTTTAATTAATCAATTACTCTAAAAACTTTTTGAGTCGAGAATTTTCACATTTTTCTTTTTTTCACTTTAGTTTCAATTAAAAAAAACTAATTTCAAAAGTAATTCCTATGAAAACGAAAGTCTAGTTTAAAATCGGAATTAAGTTTAAGTTTATGTTTTATGCGAAACATTTTAATCTTTAATTTATGTTATGGACCACTAATTTTAATCACATTCTTTGTTTAAATTCATAGTCAGTTATCGTCAGTTCGTTTTTCTCATAAGTAATTATTACTCAATTATTTGATTTAATTAAAAAGTTATGCAATCATTGCTTTCGAAACTGAATCGATATTAACTGCAGCTGTCATTCGACGAATTCATTAATAAATCAATGATTATATGTTATAATTTTTTAAACTAAAGCTGATATACTGCACAACAACTTATTTTTTGTCTTCTGTTCAGATTTATTAAGATTTAGTTTGATATACATTTAGCACAACATACATACATACAGTACATACAGTACATACAGTACATAGTATGTACATATTCTACAGTATAGACAGACTAACCAATCAGAATCTACTCTCGGTTTTTCCAATTCAGAAAAATTTCCCCAAATTATTCCGAATTAAATGATTTCCTCCTTTCAGAAAAATTTTTAATTACGAAAAAAGAAAAGAAAAACACTCTTATGTTGTTGTCGGCAAATATTTGAAATAATTGTTGGAATAGAGAATTAAATTTGAATTAGAAATTCACATCTTTTTTAAATGTGTTTTTGATTAATTAAAAAATTATTTGAAACGAATAAAGTATATAATATTCAATATAATTATATATATACTGTATTATTATATATCTATGCAATTAATATGCTTTGAAATAATAACTTTGTCTCAGAAATTCCAGACTATAATTAAACAATTAATATATTTGACTTAATGTTAAATTAGCTTTCTGATATTTTATGACAATTAATTTTCGGCCAAAAAACAATATCCGAATAAGAATTATGAGGTTAAATTGAAAAGTGAATTATAAGCGAATGCCAGAAATAAAGTTTCAAGCTTTGTTTTGACATTGTTTTGGTCATAAAGTATTAACTGAATTGACTTTAGAAGTGTTGAATTGTTGTTGGATTTGGCACAAACTCAGTTATATAAATAGCTGGGATTGGTGTGAAAATCGAAAGGTTCGACCGATTATGTGATTGATATATTCGTATAATAAAATCACAAGTCGTTTGGTTTATCAAAAATAGTGCTTTTGTTTGAACGTTATTTCAAACAATTGATACTAAAGTTAACGTTAAATAAATTACTTATTATTCTATTATATGTATGTTATGCTAAAAAAGTATGAAATATGTGAATAGATTAACAGCATTTAGAAAATAGGGCTATTCTAGCCTTTGGGCGATTGGGACCCATAACGAGACCGATCTCTCGATCTGCACACGTCAGGCAACTCAAGTCAAATGTTGGCCCACTTTCGCACTTCCAAACACTAACACTAATACTGTTTTGATTCTAAATCATATAAACTGTTAGTTTAGCTAAACATCATTAAAAGCAGGAAAGTATGGAAAGTATGACTCGAAAGGCAGAGGCGATCAGGCATTCAGGCGATCCAAACCAAAACGAACGGGTATTGAGCTGCTGGTGCTCTGCTAACTAAGCTAAGCTAACTAACTAACTAACTTTGTTCGGAACTCCCATTTCGTAATCCATTGATAAATATTAATAAATAAATACAGATTTGAGTTAAATTGAAATGAAATGAAAAGTCGACTCAAATAGTTTGATTTGAATTAAGAAATGTTTGAATTAACTATCGCTGATGTGACCCAAGGCAAAGGTGAGATAGAGCTAGAATGCAGGCACAGGTGTAGCGCCAATAGTGCCAGTGCTTCCTGAATAGCAATCAACTCTCTGTCCCATTTTAACTGACTTTATATTACGGTATACTCTATGCCATTAAATGCTATTTATTTACAATTTAGCCAAACCTGAACACAACCAATGAATGACATTCATAACCAACACTACAGTTCGAAGTGAAACCAAAACAATCACTATTTTCATTGATAACAATAAAACTTATTATTATTATTTAAAAATATTTTACAAGTTTAGGACCAGTTGTGACAATAATTTTAATTTTGTTAAATCAAAGTAAAATAAAATCATTAATCAGTAACGACTAGCAAAACACAGCCAATAATTTAAAGCCCATAATAACTGCTCGGATTTGAATTAATCGATTCAATCAATTGCACAAACATTAGAGAAACAAAAGTCAGGTTTTGAGCAAAATTTAAATTAAAAATTGATTTGATATAAAAATTAAATATATATTAATATAATTACAATACTGAGTGAGTGAGTGAGAGGGAAGGGAGGAGAGAGCTGTAAGTTGTAAAGCTGTGCCACTTCTGGCCATAAATATATACTGTATTTGATTTGTAATACAAGTCTCTGTTATAGCAGTTCAGAAGAAGAGGTAAATTTAGATTCAATTGAATTATGTGATCGAATAGAGGAGTGAGTCAGTCGGTCGGTCTGTCTGTCGAGAGGAACGTGAGGTGAGGAACGAGATTCGATTCGATGTGGAGAACAATAGTTGCAATTATGGTAACAGTGCTCTCCAGTAGTGCTCTGGAGTAGCGGTAGTGGTAGTGGTCAATGACATTGATTACACTCTCGGAGTGTTCAGTACTCTTATTATTCAACTCTTTGTAGCACAAGTAGTCAATTATGTTAACAGTTTTGATGCATAACTCTAACAATTATATAATAACTAATAGATTGTAATAATAATTAATAATAGAATACATTGAAAACGTTTCACAATTTTAGGTTTTGAAGAAGTTTTTGGTTTTCTTTAAACAATCGATAAATTCAAACAAATTTACAATTAATTCGACGAAAACGTATTTAACGGATGAATAAAGTGAACAAAACTTATTAAAGAGAAAACAATTCATCAATTAATGGATTTATAATAAAATAATAGAAATCTTCACAACTATTGCGTTAGTCATAGAGATGAGGCGTCGATGTCCTCCTGATATCGGCTGCACAGGTAGTCGGCGGAGTCGGCCAACTGATGCAGAATCGTGTGCAGGCCCTGGAGGTGATGGCGGAAGGCGGCGGCCAAGTGGGAGGTGTGTTCGTCGATGCTGTCCCTATCCGTCATCAGACTGTCGGCCTCACTATCCGTGTCCTGATCTGAGGAACTGGAGGCCGTAGAGCCCATACTTCCCAAACTGTCATCTGAGGGCTGGCGGACGTGTTTGAGGTCTCGCGGGGAAGACCTACCACTCAGGGGTATGAGTGTGGCGGAGGGGTTGTGGGCAGTGCCCGGTCCCCACAACAGCTCCTTCTTCACGTCATTGAGCATTAGGTAGAAGGAGTGGAGGTCTGTGTTGGCCAGAGCGGGAGGGATGCGGACCAACTTGGCACTGGGCATATCCATGTCCCGCAGCTTCGACGGCACCAGTACTGTAGAGTCCATGTTATTGACGGCTTTGACGAACCGGTCCATCGCTGAGAGGATCGATTGCTGAGAGCACGTGAACGACTCGGCCGTCGACTTACTCGACCGCCGACTCATCCGTCCATTCATGTCCATCGAGGGCCGGGACATCACTATATTGTCATAACTGATGATTGGGAGCATAGCTGTTGACAGAGCACTGGTAGTAGTGATACCACTATTAATACTAATATTATTGGTAATACTATTAACACAATTCGAATAACTATTGTTTACAACACTTTGAGAACCACTAGAAGTCGTATTAGTATTGCAATGGTTTGAATGTATCGGCGCTTCACTCAAACCAATCGCACCCTTCGATGGCTTCCGACTCTTGGGAGCAGTTGTCGAGTCCTGTGTCACACAAATCACGTCGAGAGGACTGGACTGTAAGGTCTGGACTGTATCAGTGAGAGAGTTGTTTGAAAGTGTTTCCAGAGTTGGTGTCTGAGCTGTAGCAGAGTTTGTGTTTCCAATTGGTGCCAAGTCTTGAGTCAAACCACTCTTATTGCTAGCAATAGAGTAGGCATTGAGTGAAACCCGTCTCGACTTTTGCTTCATTTCATGCATTCTTAGGATTTGTTGGCTTTGAGTCAGACTCAGCCCACTCTTCGGCCCCAAATTCGAGGATCGCCTCAGGCTTTGCCACTCATAAGACATTCCCAATACTATTCAATTGAATCGAATCCAATCCAATCACTACTTCTATATCTATATAAAGTTCTGAGACTTCTATCAAATTCCAGATTCACTCAAAACTGGGATTTTCGACACTTTTACGGCTTTTACGTCAATTGACGTCCGATGGCTCGACCCGAACCACCTGTGCTCTGACCAACGATTGGCCGATCGCGACAGACCACACACTCTGGGCTTCCAACGCCTCCTTCTCTTTCAATAGTCAACAGTTTTAGCAATTAATGCAAAAATGCAGTCATTTCTCAAACTTTCCAAACAAACAGTTATTAAATAATATTTTATTTTAATCTCTTCTTCGGAATCAAACCAAACGTCACAACTATTTCTCACTTTCTTTCCAACAGTTATTTCGTTTATGTAATCGATTTAATAATAATAATATTATATAAATAACTATAAATACTGTAAGTACTGTAAGTCTATGTAAATAAATATAAACTAAAATAAAGTAAAATTAGTCTCAAATCAAATCAAATCAAGTCTTCGGTTGACTTGAAAAATGAGATTCAATTTTCGTAAAACTGTTTTAAACTAAAATAAAAGCAATTAATTAATTAATTAAACAATTGGTTAAATGAATGAAGAGATGAATCGGCGATCAGTTGAACGAGAGATGAGTTTTCGAGATAATAGCGATAAAGATGTGATTAAATGATTGAAACGATTCGTATCATTCGTCTCACTCGCAATGCAATGACTGAACGACTGAATCGCAGATATAATACACTCATCGATGCAATGCTTTAAATAAATTAATTTCCGTAAAAACGCCGAAACGGATCTCTAAATAAGTTACGTTTTTATTCAAACAATTTGCCCTCTTTTGCAAACATTCATTTGAATTGTATTGAAATGCATTATAAACCGATATATTCCCCAAAAAAGAGTTGATGGTCTGCACCAGAATCGCCTGATGTTTAGCCGATTTCTATTGGCCCTCAAATTGTGTATTTCTGTCACACCATAACACACTACACACACTCCACAACCATTGGCGCCATTCAGTTACAACGTTTCATTCCCACAGAATCTAGTAATTCCTGAATACTGTAATCGCATTACTCGTGTTTTGTTAAACCAAATTAATTCAAATTTTTAGCCCAAATATATTTTTATGAAATTAATTTAATTCTAATTTTTGCAAATTTAATTATTTAAGACAATAAAAAAATTTGAAAATTTGATATATTATAGAAATAGGCCAAAGTATGCAACTTGATTATAAATAAACTACAGTAGCTATGGTAATGCCGTATAATTAGTTTATTCATTAATAACATGACTATTCCAGCAAAGGTTCTGTTTTTAACAATACTATAAAATTTATTAGAATTGTATTGAGAATACTGTAATAGTTATATTATATTCATAGAGAGATGAAACAATTAAAATTAAACTAGCGTAATTTTTATTTCTACAGTACATAAAACTGCTATACTTATTACCAGAGAAGCCCTGAATGCCATTTAGATGCCAATTTAAATGAACGTCTAATATGCCGATTTTTATCCAAGATATAACTATTCAAGCAAGTTGTTACACTTTTCAATGAGTTACGGACATTATTTTATTTAATTAAAGTGTAAATTATTTTACTTTTTACTCAATATTTGTAATATTACTTAAATACACACTGCAAATTGTTTGCAACAAATTGAGGAAGAGAGTAATATAAGCTAGATAAAACTCACTTTTAATTAAGAAATACTAGAATTCAAATGAAAATGAAAATTACCGTAATACCCCACATATATAGCGGCATATATTTGGTGTAAGTAAAAGTGAAATGAAAACAAAATGCAATCAAATAATAGCCAAAGAATAAAATCGAAATAATGAGCAACAAATGACTACTTATCAACAACAATAAAATTAAGCCAAATGTGAAATATAATAAAATTAATTCAATCCAATTTAAATTGTTTGAAAATTAAATTATTTATAATATTTATAATTAAATCCTAAATATTAATGGAATTAAACATATGATGTATACCAGTAAAAGGCGTCTGGCCTATCTTAGGCCTAACCTTGAAACATTAAATTTGTTTTGAGCTTGCACATATTGACAGTACTATCTAAAAAACTTGTTAAGAATTTAAGAAAATAGAGTAAGATATTTAATATTTAAACTCAAATAACAATAAAATTCAGCAAGTTTTGAACACTAGAAGTTTAAAAGTATTGATTAGTTTTTTGTGGTACTTTAAACATGCAAAAATAAGTACTATTTATTATAAGTTTAAATGGTTTGTTTTATTTTTCTTAATAAACAGTAAAAATCTAATTAAAATTTTGAACTCTTATTAATTAAAACACAATAATAATAATAAATGAAAAAAGTGGTTAAATATATTTATGTTTTAATATACGAATCAACATTTACTCTGAAATGTGTCTAACTCATTTAAAA
Source organism: Belba bartosi (assembly GCA_034693685.1). Classification (NCBI taxonomy): domain Eukaryota; kingdom Metazoa; phylum Arthropoda; class Arachnida; order Sarcoptiformes; family Damaeidae; genus Belba; species Belba bartosi. Next base: position 7,792 of record JAQFXP010004480.1, read on the forward strand.
AATTGAATACGAATGAAATTTTTAATACCCTAAAATGTTTTTACCTTATACTGATGTATACGGATTAACATTAGTTAATCAGATGACCAAGACAAAAACAACGATTCCATTTTAACATAAATTTTTGAAATGGGGCAACTCTGCTTATTACTTTTATATTAAACATGATGCAAAATATTAATGTCGCAAAAGGGTTTTAAGTCTCAATTTTATTTTCCTAACTTAGAATTTTATTACGTTAAAAATATACTGTAAGTACAAGTTGGATTGATATATAATAACGTATTATTAATAATTTATAATAAGTAATATTAATAATAATCAATGTTGCCCATTTAAATATATATTTAAACAATTGAATAAATAGTTTCGCTTGCATACTTCTTAACTATCAACTTTAGATAAAATTAATATAGAAAATAAAATTAAACTCATTTTCAATTGATTGTACTTTAATTATTTTTTGAACGAATACATTTGCAAAATGATTATTGTTTTTATATTAAAATTAATTAAATTAAAACTTGAGTAAAAATTTTAATTTAAAATAACTTATGATCTTATTATTGTCAGTTCAATGTGTTTAGAGATTACAAATTAAATCTTTAATCATTAACCAAAATTTTAATATTATAAACATTAATTTTAAATATAAAGTGCAAATTTGTAATTTAGTTTATCAAGGTTAAAATTGACTTGAATGTGGCTTTTTGGACATAATTATAAATGCCGGATTTTACGTTATTAATGAGTAGAGACCACAAAACGTAGCATTTTCTGGTATGCGCCGCAAAAGTAGGGAGTATCATTTATATAAATAAAAACTATATAAATGTGTAAAAAATATTATTTAATATACAAATCTATTTAAAAACAATTGCAATTAAAATATTTTAAATTATTTTTATCTATTTTAGGAACAAAAACAAACATAACATAGAAAACACATAAACAATAACCGGTTAATTATTAACATCTGCGATCATTTAGCAAACATTCCACATCTTGGAATTAGATTAGCAACAGATTTTGCCACTTATTTCGTATAATATTTATACATTTATATTAAATCTTATAATTTAAGTGTATATATTTTAAGGGAAAATAATATTGCTTTGTTTGAAGTAATTAAATGTGAAAATACTGATTATTTGGATTTTAATTTCTATTTAAAAACACTTTTTAAAAAAAAAATAATATTGTTTTGTTTGAAGTGACTAAATGTGAAAATAATCATTATTTGGAACTTAATTGCAATTTAAAAACAATATTTTATTTTAATTTATTTAAAAGTTTAAATAAAATTAAAGTTTAGATATATTACAATAATTTCAACTAATTTTTTTTATTCAAATTGTTTTTTATTAAAAATAAAATTTATGTTTTAATTTTTTGTTTTGAATTTGGTTTTTATCATATTCCCTACTTTTACCGCGCATAGTAAGAAATGCTACGTTTTGTGGTCTCTATTAATGAGTGTTGAAATGGGTTTGACATTGCATTGCATTTCTGGCATTCCATACACTATATATTATTTATCAACAAATCAATAGATTAACCGAACAATTAATTTCTTTAACTTTTATGTTAAATGCCTTCAGATATACAGTTATTGTAATGTATATATAATCAGAATATTCTTTATAATTATTACTTTTTACACTAAATATATCTACGAATCAAATGATTATACGACAGAAAAATATATCCAATATGTGATCCAAACTGATAATCCACTGCTGACTCATCAGTTTATTAGGTTTGACAAGAGTTCTGATGCAATGCATGGAAAGCTATAATTCAGAACACATTTTGGCGATTATTTTAATTTAAAAAATAACTCAATTTCAACCAATGCTTTAAATAATGGGTGCGGGGGTGCAAATGGATGCTTTCAAGCTCTTGTACATTTGATAAAGTGGTCGAATATAAATTTTACTTTAATTATTTATACAAACTTGTACAATTTTTCAATACTTCAATTTTTCATTAAATTTTTACTAATTTATTTATTTTTTTGTTATAATTCAAGAGATAAAATTTAATAAGTAAAAAGCATAGAATTTTTTTTATATTATTTTTTAAATAAACGTTTTACCAATACAGAATTACCTGGATAATCCTGATTAAAATAATAATTTTTGAATTTTCTATGATTTAATTTATGGAAAAATTCTAGTTATAAATAACTGAAAAAATTGTAAACAAAAATCAAGGTTTGACTGCATTATGACTGTTTGCAAAGCTGTAATGGTTTTAAAAACAGGTATTAGATTAAACCAAACTGGCCTAAATTCTTTTCGCCAATGCAAATCGACTAATCCTTTTGGGTAATATGTATTTCGTCAAAAGCTGATTTGTTATTTTGACAAAATAAATTTTATTAACGAATTTCATACAGGATTTTCCAGAAATTTAAAATCCAGTAAAAGTTTCACTGAAAGTTGCTGTGAAAGTCTGAAACTTTTATTTTCTTTCAAAATATAAATATTTATTTAATATATATATAACTTTATTAATAATTCTATCAAATTCTGTATTTTATGTTATTTCTAGCACTTAAAAAATAATATAATAAAAGAATAAATTTTAATTAACATACTTATTCTAAATTGTGTACGAGTATTGCTATATATCTAACTTTTATGCGACTAAACTAAGTAAAAGTTTGTTTTTATTGCAAAACATTGAATTTCAAAAAAAGTAAATACTGCTAATTTTTGTATTGACAAAATTTAATTAATTAAAAATAATATTTTAATTAAAATATTATTAAAAATAACAAAAACGCAATATATTATAATAATTTATTAATAATTTAAA
>JAQFXP010004481.1:0-10613 GCA_034693685.1 Belba bartosi
AGCAATAATTTTGAGTTAAAGTTATATCAATATATCGTTAAATTATCGCTCGAATGCTAACAATTTATATATTTTTAGTATTGTTTTAATATTATTATACAGTACTAATAATAAGCAATTTGCATTATTAATTGATAAAATATATAAATTGTTAACTTGATCGCTAATTACATAACGTAACCGTTATTTCAAACACATGTACAAGATATACAGTATATCTCCCTTTTAGTTAAGTTCATATAAAAATAATGGTTATTTCAAAATCAAAAACTTATGTTTAAGCTATTACTAGAAACAATAATTATTTCAATTTTAGAAATACAATGATAAATTACTAACGTAAATATAAACAAACATATAATAAGTTTTTAGTTTCAACTAATGTTTGCATAAAATAATACTTATGTATAAAAATGCAACTTGTTTAAAAAAAATAAAATGTAGGAAATTAACATAAATAATTTTTTTAAAAATAAACTATAAAAAATAAAATTCTAATATACTGTAAAAGCATAATTGATATTTAGATGCTATCAATTGATGACAGGTAGCCCTCAAATGAATACAATTATTTATTAGCCGCATAATATTTATGTTAATGTTAATGTTTCTAAATAGATTTAATCAATGTGTAAATTAATTTTAAAATATATATGAGATAAGAATTTAGTTTGAAAAAAGTCAAATCAAAATACCCATTGCTATAGCATTGATCGCTTGTGTCATAACGAGAAACACAACCAACAAATATGAGCCATAATTAGTGATATCGAACCAAATGAATGCAATTATAAGCATTAGAATCACATTAATAAAGGACCAAATGCAACTTGTTAGGAAGTGGGAGGCAAACACCAGCTGATGGCCGGCGCCGGCAACTATGGCCCGGTCGAAGAGGCCGTCATTGCGCTCGTGAATCAACAAAATGGACGAGAGAGTGACCTGAGACAAGTAGATGAATGCAATCATATACCCGGGCAGTAGGAAATCGGAGAGTTTTGAGTCGGGCGCGTATATCGTCTCGACTATTTCGATAGGCGTATGTATGGGAGACCTGCCGTTCTCTACCATAATGTCCGATATGAGGTGCCATACAGTCTGTGTGAGCGAATCGATTAGAAACTGCGCGTACAAGTAGTTTGAGTTATCAATATAGATGTGCAGTTGACTGTCCTCTATGGTCGAGTTGTCTGCGTTCTCTACATCAAACAGTCGTTCCTCCATTGCGTCGCTGAAGTTGCGGCCAATAATTATGGCTCCCGTGACGTACCCCTTGAGCACCGCATCAATTGCCGACTCTTTCGATGCATATAATTCTGGTTTTATATAATACAAATCAATTTGTTTCACAGAATCCAATAGTTTTGTGCTATGAATCGGGTCTACGTCTGCGTTAAATACAGCCGTTTTTATCTGTAATTAATTAACGCATATAATTAATTAATTTTCAAAATTTTATATGTTATAAAAGGTTAGCAAGTTAAAAAAAACTTATTCTAATTGCTTTTTCATATAAGTTTGCTTATAAATTATATTACTAACTATTGATAATTAAAAAAACTTAAAATAATCTAATATTATATACTGTATATTGCATTTCATATAAATTTATTAATCTGAAGAATGTCTGCTTGTTTATTGTTAAAATTGAATTAGCTAAAATTGTGCGCGAACTATTGTAGAAGAAACTCACAGGCACAGAATCGATGTCATATATCATACACATAAGCAATGTTTGAAATGCGGGCGAAAATAGTAATAAAAACATTAATTTGTTTTGAAGGTATTTATTGATATTCCTCTGAATAAGAATAAGTAGAACCCAAATCATCCAGAATTTGCCGAATATGTCGACAGAGCTCTGGGAACTGTTGGCACTACTCGTGTCCTCCTCTACATCCTTAGTCTTGATGTGATAGAACTGTAACGTATTCTCGAGACTGTCGTCAATCGTATGCTTCTCTTGATATTTGCAAAGTCTGAGAAACACTTCCTCTAAACTACTTTCGCCGAACTTTTCTAACAATAGTTTCGGAACTCCTTCTTCAATGAGTCGGCCGTCTCTCATAAAACCGACATTATGTGCAAAGTGTGCCTCTTCTGTGTAGTGCGTCACCAGCAACACGCTCATACCTGGCCAGAATAACAAGTACAGTTTAGGCAATTTAAATTTAAACTTTAGATTATTATTGCAGGTATTTGGTATAATTTTTTAAGTGAAGATATAAAATTGACTTTATCTAAATTTGAATCAATTCAACTTAATTCAAACATACCTTCATTGCAACAAGCATGGAGATAACGCCAGATTTTGTCACCGAGTTCTGGATCAGTACCAACAGTTGGCTCATCAAGAATAAGTAGCTTGGGCATATGCAACATTGCGAGCGATAGAGATAATTGTCTTTGTTGTCCACCTGACAGTTGACTAACTAGTTTGTTTGCTTCCGGCAATCCCAGAATTTTATCCAGTTCTTTGATTCTAATTATATTCCAATCATTATTTTTAATGATGAGTTCATATCAAAAAACATTAAATAACATAATTAAACTTGCTAGACTTACAACTAGACTAATAATTATTATGTTTTTATGTATTTACATATTTAAAGTAAACTTATATTACAAAAACTTTTTATTTTAATAAATAGTGTTAATAAATAAAATTATAATAATATAAATAAAACATTAAATAAAACAACAATTTTACATTTATTTTTTTAAATAAATGTATAATGTTTAATTTATTTAAAAAAAGATATAATTGACTAGATTTTATGTGCCATTATGGATCTAGTCGGTTTTATTTAAAAAGTATTCCAAAAATATTTTTGCATTTTAAAACAATGTATCTGCAAATTAGACAGATATACGGTATTATGTGATTGATGTATATATTATATAAAATTTAATATAAACTTTAACTTTTTATGCATATTCAAATTATACTTAATTTAATGTATTAATTTAAGCTACCATGACAATTTAAACTTATGAAACGAATAATGTTATTTAAATGTTATATTATAGCAAGATATTTGTTGAAAGTTTAAAAATCGTTTAATAACATATGAATTGTTCGAATACAAAACAAACAAAACAATGTGTCATAAGTTGAAATCAATCTCAAGAGTCGGGAATACCGATCCCGACTCGGGATTGCTACTCTTGAGATTGACCGAAACTAATCGGGAATCCCGATCGAGTCCCGAATTTGAACATCTTAAATAATACTATAAAATTATAATAAAAATTTAAGTTAATGTAAAATAATGGTTTAATAAACCAAGTAAAGTGATATAAAAAAATTGATAACAGTTTTATTCGGGCATTAAATGTAACCTCAAATCACGAGTTTGAATGATTTTATAAATTCTTGTTTCATACAGTTTAAATTATAAATAAATTTAAATTTAGATAATGTTCATAGCATATAACAAAGATTGAAAAAAGAGATCAGACAAAAATCCCCTAATTCTAAAAATTGTCATGTATCCTTCCTAGCATTTGGGCCGCGAAAAGGTTTTACTCTCCGGCAGACGATATATAGCAAATTTTTAGAATTTTATGGCAAAATTAAGATATTTTTCTAAATTGGTGTTAGATTCTATTTAAATTTAGTTTAAATCTAGTTTAAATCCAATTAAATAAAATTAAAATTTTAAAACAAAATTAAGTGATTTTAAGACTTTTTAAGCGTTTATGGAAAATGTTCTATCCTTATTTTCCCCTGGATTGACCGAAAATCTAAATCCTTGGTATATAAAAAGTGCTAAAAACTGAGTTGAATGTAAATTTTTCAGAAATTCATAATTTTATATATAATTTACCCTAAAACGGGATCCCGACAGGAACCGGGATTAGTAATCCCGACCGAAATCAGGCTATAATCATAAAACACCAATTAGGGCATTGCCATAATAAGTTTAAATTAAAACAATAAATTAAGTATAAATTAAATATGCATAAAATGATTAAAGCTTAACTTTATTTTATTTTATTTAATATATATATGTCTGATTTGTAGATAAATAGTTTTAAAATACACAATATTTTTGGACTACTTTTAAAAAACCGATTGTGATAGTTTGTTAAAGTTATTCAAATTAAATGCTGAATTTAAAGCCTTTATTAAATTGAATCATTATTTTTATTCGCTTTCTAAACAACGTTTTTTAATTGAATTTATTAGTCATTAACAGAAAAACCCTGAATGCTAATTAAACGACAATTTTAACCTTGATAAACTATAGATTTCGATTGTATATTTATAAATTTAGAATTAATATTTTGGTTAATAATTAAAGTTTTTGTTTGTGATTTCTAGACAAGTTGAACTGTAACAATAATAAGATTATGTTTCTTAAAATTAAAATTTGACTCAAGTGTTAATTTAATTAATTTTAATATTAAAAACAATAAAAATCATTACTCAAATGCTTTCGTTCAGAAGTAATTAAAGTAAATTTAATTAAAAATGAGTTTAATTTTGTTTTCTATATTAGTTTTATCTAAAGTTGACATTTAAGAAGTATACAGGCAAAAATATTTATTCAATCGTTTAAATATATTTTTAAATGGGCCAGATTAGCAATAGAAATTGTGATTGAGACACATGATGATTGATCGTGATGCAAGATAATTTTTTAATAATTATAATTGTGATAACAAATCCCTAAGAATTCCTGAACTTAAAATATATTCACCGATCAAGTCTATCAAAGTATTACTTTTTTAACTTATCATCTAGTTGAGTAATTTTATAGTAATTAGATTTTTATCCATTAATATTGTAAACTTTGATTGAAGATCTACTCAATAGTTAAATCAGAATGATGATAAGTTAAAATTAAAATATTTATAGAATTTATTGGTAAATGCGTCTTGAGTTAAGATATTTTTAAGCAGAGGGACACAAAATAAATTTAAAGGTTTTTTAGATTTTATACTATTTTGTTAATCATATAAAAACAATATATCTGCAGTTTCTACCAAGCAGATATATTGTACATTGCAGATACATTGTTTTTGTACGTTTAGATGTTTAGTAAACAGAATTTTAATCAACTTTATTGAACTATGAGATGTGCTCATCTTTGTTCTTAGTGATTACGTCACAAATGAGATAAAAAATGAGACTCAGTTCGAGGCTTACTTATAAGCTTCGATGGACATAAAAGACACCCAGCAGACTTTCTCACGTGACATAGTTCAAATAGTATATGTTAGTGTAGCGTCATATAAAAATCATCCAGATAAGTTGTAACAATTTAATAGAGAAAGGAATCAGTAAAAACATTTTAAAAACTTTTAATAAATCAAATATTTTATTAATTCAAAATAATTTTATATTTGAACTTTTAAATGAGTTTTATTTTATATGATTACTGGGTGCAATTATATTATTACTGTAAAAAACGTAAAGTACAATAAAAAAAAACTAATCAATACTTTTGAACTTTTAGTGTTTAAGACATAGTGAATTTTATTGTTATTTAAAAAATATCACCTTTCTTGCTTTATTCGCAAGTTTTCTGAATAGTACGGCGTATTATCAATCTGTGCAAGCTCAAAACACATTTAATGTTTCAAGGTTAGGCCTGAGATAGAGCATTTAAAGTTTGCTAATTATAGGTAAACAACACACGATATATGCAAACACTTAAACAAGGTAGTTTTTGTATTCAAAAATTACTCTTTAGATTTTAACATTGATAGTTGAAGTTGCCCAACAATGCTTATAAGAAATTCAATAACTACTTTTTAAATCAGATTTCACTAACAATTTAATCATTTTTAATATTTTTATTTTAAGTGCTTTTAAAAATAAATTTTTTAATTTGAAATTTAACTTATAAATAATTTATAACCATTAAAACGAAAAATTTATTGCTAACTCCAATTTTTAATTTATCATGTTACTAATAATAACAGACTGGAAAATATTAAATAATTTTTTACTAATAAAACATAATAATTAAATATGTTTTAAAAACTTTAAATTAATTTAGCATGAATAAATAAGAATTTGATTTACCTGTTATTGAATTTGGTTTTGGAGATATGGTATAAATTAGCGAAATATAGAAGCGTTTGATTCACTGTTAACTGTAGACATAGGGCGCAGTCCTGAGGCATATAACCAATTAATCGATTGTTTAGACCGCACTGTCCGCCCAATACCGAAATCGAGCCGCTCTGCAATTTGACTCTGCCCAGGATCAATCTCAACAAGGTAGTCTTGCCGGCGCCGGACGGGCCCAGTAAGCCATAAATTTTGCCCTCAGGAATGCGGGCGTATATGTTGGCCAACACTCGATGTGTTTTATATCGAAAAGTGACGTTATTTACCGAAACGACACTCATTTCCAAAGTTTTATTTAATGTTCAAACGAGACATTCATTTAATTCAAACATTGGTTTTTGGTTTGAAATGAACAGAAACGCAATTCTATTGTTTTCACTTATTATCTAAATGTTTGCTCATTTAAAAATAAATTCTTATTTACTATTAAATAACTTTCTAAACATTACGCAAATTCTTGCCATCACTTGATTGAGAGCTTTGATTAGTTAAGAGTTTTTTCCGCAGAATTTGATTGAAAAGTTCGCACTTTATTTGAACTGAAAACTACTTGAATTTCAATGATATTGCTATTAATTGAAATGAAAATCCTTTTACTTAATGTTTATTATATAAAAGTTATGTCTTGAGAGAAATGCACTAAAAAAGGCTTGAATTCAATTAAACATTATTTACGTTGAAAACAATTGAATGATAAAGTAGTCAAAACTGATTCATGCATTCACTTCACTTGTCGTAAATAATTTTCAAATCTTTTATTTTAATTCAATTAAATGAAAGAAAAAGAGGCAAAGATTTCACATAATTTTCAATAACTCCGAAATAAACTATAAAATCAATGATAAACTTGAGGTTCACTTTTCACAGACTGTCTTCCCTACATAACAACAAAACAAAAAAACTTTGTATTTCTGAAGTGTTTTCAAACTTGTCTTCAGTGAAAAATTGCATAAAAAGTACGAATTAGTAAATAATTAAATAGTAAATCGTATAAAAAATTTCTAAACAATGAAAAATGGAAATAAATTTTCGCTAATTTTTTTCAATCACTTAAATAAATAAATAAGAAAACAGTAAAAAAATTGTTGTATTTATTATTGATTGTATTTGAATGATAGCGAAAGCAATGCAAGAAATCCTTCTTTCAAAACACACACCAAAACCGATGCTATCCTTGACTCAAATCTAATGTATTTTTAACACTATTTCGTACATTCAATACAAGTCAGATGAGAGCCGGAGAGAGACTGAGAGGAACTGAGAGCGACTGAGAGGGGCTGAAAGAACGTGGAAGACATAAATGAGTGTTGTTTGCACTCATATGCAACTCAATGCAAGAGTAAGAGTAAGTGCTTTTGCGAATACTTATAGAAATATATTACTAGAAGACTGCCTATGGTTTTGAAGGTAAAACAATTTCCACTTTAATCCACTTACGATATATTCGTATGTTGTTCTCTATTGTCGTCGATTAGTCATAATTGATGCCGGGATTTGTGTCGTATTCATAAATAACAAGTTCATTTTATGCATATTAAACTGCTTTTATTTATATAAATTAGCTTTTTACTTTTTCAAAAATTTTATTTAAAATAATTTTGTGATATTTAAAAAAATTTATTTATAATTTTTGAGGCAAATAACCTGGAGCATTAAGCACTACTTAAAAATAATCTGTTTTATTTCTAAAATAATTATGTAAATTATTTCTGCTGGTTTAAACCGGTCTAAACTAAACATTATAAATATATTATTTGTCAAGATAAAAAGTAACTTAAACATGGAAATTATAAAACCAGAATCAAATAAATTTATAGCAAATAACTATTTTAAGCAACTTCAACTTATTTTTGAGACTCAAACTAGTTACAATTATAATGTTTAAATTCTAGTATTTTATTTGGACAAATAATAATGTTAAATTAATTCAATTAAATAAGATACTAGAATTTAAACATTATAATTGTAACTAGTTTGTCTCAAAAATAATTATACGTAAAAATATTTCTTACCCTGTATAGTTCATGTCTAGTTCATGAAATACTAATGATGAAGTCGTTCTATAAATTACATGCTATGCAAAAAAAGTGGAATACATTCCAATCAAAACAACTATTTATTAGAAATTCAATTTAATTAGAAATGCTTACTTATTATGTTTACTTATTTCTTAGAATAAATTTATTTATATATTTTTTGCCTAAAATTTTGTTTTTAATTTACGTCAAAATAAATTTTTCTGGCAAATAATTAATTATTTATTTAAACGTTAGATAAACATTATATAAAGTTGAGTTTAAAGAAATTTTTTGAAAATAATCAAATATTTAAAATTTAATTTAATAAAATTAACATTTAAAATTTTTATTAAATTTAATTCTAAAGTTATTAAAATAATTTTACCACAAGTTGATTTTATATCATAAGTATTATGGATTAAGCAAATTAAAAATAAAATAAAAATAAATTTATATTTAAATTAAAAATTTTAGTTAAATATAAGGAGTTGAATGAGCTGTATTAACTAATCTAAACTTGCTAACAAAAGCAATAGTATTTCTATATCCTTAATTGCATGTGCAATTTCAATTCAGATGTGGCAATGACTTTGCAATTTAATTGCAAATATAATAGTGAAAGTTTATATCTTAGTAGAATTTTAAATGTTTTTTATGTTTATCAAATGATAAAATACCGGTATTTGGGTATTTCCTAATTAAAAAACTAAAGTTTATATAAAATGTAAATATCTTCTTATTTTTGTTAATTTTTATATTTATTATTTTTTAAAACTAACTTTCATGTTCAAATATAAATTCGAAGTAAAAGTTTAATATTTTTGCCTTGAGTTTTGTATGTGGTTTACAAATTACTTAAGAGTAAAATTTACATACTCATTATTTTAGCACTGATTTGTACAAGCAAACTATAATATTATATGGAATATGCAATATAAAAATAAAAATATTATCAAGAAATGTGTTATTTAAAAAACTGCTATTTAAATGTTAGTTAATTATAATTCATTTTGTTTTTAAAATAATTGATTTTTAGAGGTTAGCTCATAAATTGAAACTTTTTTATATAGCTTTTATTCCTTGTTTAAATAAAATTATTTTTAAATACTTAAAATTAAACATTATTTATAACTTTAACACGAAAATTTAGTTTTAATTAAAGAATAATTTAAAACAAACACTTTTGTCTTACCTTAAATATTTCCGAACTAAAAAGTCTAAAATTGCTCACAATTCAAATTATATTTTTCTTAAATATGATAAACAATTTTATTCTTGGGACTAACAAGTGATTTTATTTCATCAATTTATAATTTTTTAAATCAATTAACATTTTAGGTTTAATAGAATTATAATATTATTTTGCTTTTGATTTTTAATCAATTTAATCTCAATCTAAATCTTGTATTGATTTGCTATTAACTCATTTTTGAAAACTTATTACATGTTTGAGTCATTAGTTCTATTCACTATAAAAACGATTACACAATTAGCTATTGTTTGAATTAACAAAACAATTGTTTATTTATTTTAATAACATTTAATAAACTTAAAAATTAACCTAAATTCAAATCCACTTAACACTCGTTTAATTAGCATATTTTCCGAGTTTGTCAAAAACGAGATAGGTATTTTATGTGTTTATAAAAGTTTAATGCAAAATAAAATTACAATATATTTATTAAAACAATTTTAGCTTTTATAGATTTTATCTGTTTCAACTATGTAAAATTTAATACTTTTATATATTTATATAATATTATATAATATATTTAAAATAATTTATTTTTATGAAAAATAAGTCGTTTATTATGAGAGTTATATTGGATGCCAAAGCAATATGTAGTGAGTTGTGACTATGTGCGGCATTATACCTGATTTTAATATACAATTATATTTACATAATTAAAATCAAATTTAAATTATTGAAAATACAAAATATTATATTAAAATTTATTAAATCAAAATTAATCCAATAATTTACTTAGAAATAACTATATTAAATTAATTAAATCATAATTAACTAAATTATAGTAAAAGGGGGACAACGTTTTTATATAAAATTTAGATACAGAGTATATCAGAGATTGAGAAGGTGGGCCGAACCAGGGGAATAAGGTAAGAGATTTTTCTCAAAATTTTAGTCAAAAACCTAGGGGATATCAGAGGAGGGATTTTTCCAAAAACGCTTAAAATTTATATATTTATAATGAAATTTTACCTAATTTAACTAGATTTAACCCGAATTTAGCACCAATTTAGGAGAATTTTTCTAATTTATGACAAAAATCCCAAAAACTTTTCCGCCGGCCGGCCAAAAAGTCGAGAGAGTACCTTTTTGTAAACCAAATGCTTAGGGGGGGTGGGTAAATGCCAATTTTTGAAATTGGGGGGGGGTTGGCTAACCCTCCCCTCTTCAATCTCTCTATATATACACTTTTCTTCAAAAATGTATTATAAAGAGTTTACAATAAATAATTCACCTGTACATTTAAAAATATTAAACTCGA
>JAQFXP010004482.1:0-10610 GCA_034693685.1 Belba bartosi
GAGATTTTTGAAAAATTACTTTAAAATCTAGTGGGAATCATTATAGAAATTTATAAAAATGGCTAGAAATCTAAGAGAAACAGGGTAGAAATTTAAAAAACTTATTGTGACTTAACCGGTTTTAAACTAAACCTAGTTTATTTAACTGAATTTAAGAAAGATTATTTAGTTTTAATTAAAAACTGAAAAAATTGATTTAAATTTAAGGGTTTTTTATATAAATTTTAAAGCAAAAAAGCATATTTTTGATTTTATGTTTCTCACTCAGTTAATATCTTTAAAATGCTATTCAAGTATAAAACAAACTTGGCCAGTATAAGTTGTGTTACCTAAATGAAGTTAAATATTTAGTGTATTTTAATTTGTCAATTAAATTTATTTTTCTTAAAATATCTTTATATAAATTTAGAACATCATGTTATATTAAACGCTTTATAATCAATTAGTTAGAATTAAAACAACTTTTGTCAATCTAAAATCTTGAAAGTTAGATATTCTAAACATTGATTTTAGACATTGAAATTATGTTTTTGTGCATTAATAAATTAACAATATAGTCATGTTTAGTATATGCAGTAGTTGAGTAGAATCGGAGTACAATATATTGTATAAAATAATTTTGAAATGCATTTGCACTAAACAAATACAAATAAACATTTATAGAATTCAATTTATTTTTATCTTTGAAATAACTTAATACAAGAGTTAGAAAATAGTGAAAAACAAACAAAATTTGATACAAAAGAGTTTTTAAAAATTATACAAATATTTTATAACTTGCAAGCTTATTGAATTACGCAATCAATATTTATAGAATTAATTATTTATGACTTGAAAATTTGAAATTCAATATTTATAACAAACTTTTGTTTTCATATATAAAATTTTTAGATACTTAATAAATAAACTAGGATATTTTAATCGAATAAATTTTTATTTATTTTTAAAATATATTTTCTAAACTTAAAAACACAAAAATTTATCTAAATAAAATAAGATATAACACTTTTATTTTATTTGCAACTTGTTTTTATTTTCAAACTTTACTATTTTTTTTATTTTTTTAGTTCTGAGAAATAAATTAACTGATATTTTTAAAAATTTATTCTTGTCATGTAAATTAATATGCTACAAAATTAAAAAACAATTGAAAATCTTTGTTTTTTATTTTTTGTAAATATTATAGGTTTTTATAACTTTACACTAAATTTTGTTTTATTAGAATAACTTAAATTAAATTAAATATTTGGCGTAAAAATGTTCTTAATTTTTACATTTACATTTCTAACAGTTTTTCTTAGTATAATTTTTAATTAAGAATTTTACAATCATGATTTATTTAATATTGATTAATTAATAATTATTTAATAAAAATAAATAGATTTTGAAATAATTTCGAATTGATTTTTATAAGAATTTTTACCATTAATACAAAGAACATATAAAATGTTATTCTTATATAATTTATTTTAAAAATATTTATTATTTAATAATTGCAAAATAATAAATAATAAATAAAATAAAAAATATTGGTAAATAAGTTTGAAAAAATAATAATTGAAATAAACTGTTTTAGCGATGTTTTCCGCTGTTGAGAACGAACAGTTAGAGAGAGCCCGGATGATCATTGAGTCAACAGATGTGGATATTAATAGGTATAGAATGTGCTTGCACGTTTATTATTTAAATTTTCATCAAAATATTGACTCAAATTTGTTTATTTTAAATAATAGTTACAATTCTGACGGATTCAGTCCTTTAGACATCGCTGTAATGACTCTAAACATTCCGTTAATTAAATTATTGCAGAACTATGGCAGCAAAGAGAGTATAAACTGTGAGTAATAATAATTTTCAATTTATTTATATAATTGTTTGCAAACAATTGAGCCCTTATTTACTGACACAAAAACAACACTTCCGTACAGTTGTGTCGAAGGAGAGCCGAGAGAAGCACCTGAACAATTTGGTGAAGGAAGGGGAAAGGTGTGTTTTAGATCTCAACCTCACTGTGTTTGGAGTCTTAACCAATGGCGGTCTGAGCGCCGCTCTTCTCAAAGTAAGAGTTGAGTTGTGGCCATACTTTGGCTCAAATTACTTAAGAAGTAAGACTTGGCTATAATTGTAGGAAAAAGAACGTCAATTGTGTTTATGGGAGCGAAGACTCAAACTTTTGCAACGAATCAAAGTTGGATTTGAACGGTTAGGTATGGCCTCTCTTTCCCAATTTGATCTCTTAACCCAAATCTGTATATAAAACACTTAAACCCAATGCAGAGCCACCGGAACCGCCGACTTGTGTCCAGTTGGAAGTGGTGGCCATCAACTGCTTGCGACTCAGATTCTGTGCACCAGTTCTGCCAAATGAGCGCAAATGCATTGTTACTAAATATAGAGGTTTGCAGACATTCATACATTTCTATGATATTTAGATTCGATTGGTTTTGCTTTAATCAAGTTTTCACTTATTTTCTTCATTCAATTTATTTGAGCTTAAAGTCGATGAGTTCTTTGAGTCGATGTTCGACTAATGCTCTTTCACTTACTTTTCTAATGATTACACAATTTTTAGCTAAAATAATGCACTTTTTATGAAGTTTTTCAATTAATAGTTTCTGTAAATATTTGTTGGTTTGTATTGAGTGAAGCGCTTATATAATATTAATATAAGTCTAAGTATTGTATAAAACATTGAACCAATGCTCTTATGAAACCATTAGAAGTTCCAATATTTTTGCATTTATTTGTTATATCGAAATTAATATTACTCTGTACTAAGACTTTTATCGATAATGTTTGGCAATGTTTGCACATTTAGGACAATATACTATATAAGTGATAATTGAGTGACAAATGCTTTCTAGACATTAATGCAAATATTTGTATTTTCTTTGTTTATTATTACAGAATTGCAAATAAAACTCAGGACTAAAGAGTGTAAATAACTATATTTTTATCAAATCTGGAATTAGCCATAAATATAAAATTGATCTTTATTTAATTATATATTTATACTTTGAGTTAATAACTAGAAAACATTTAAATTAATTATTTTGGAAACTAAAATCTAAGTGATTAAACATAGCCTTAAAGATTTAACTAACCATTAATTTATGATTCAATGTTTAATTTCTGATTATATTTAATGTTATGCACTACTTACAGTATTATCTCTTCTCAAAGCTAACTATTCATACTTTTATGTAGGAATATAACTAACTATACCTTTAATTATTTGTATCGAAATTATATATATGTATATTGTATATTGTCGACACCAAACAAGATAAATTGAAATAAAACCAAAATCTCAATTAAGCATTTAAATAATTTGTATATATAATAGATTTATATTAAAATTCTACAGATTAACTTGTTTAAATATAATTTTTAAAATATAAAATGCTAATAACCTCTTAAACTTATTCAAGCAAAGATAAATTAAATACCGATCTAGCTCATTGTAAGTTAAATAATTTGTTAAATAATATAAGTTAAGCGAATCCCAACTTTACCCAAAATTATGAATGATATGCCAATTGATTATTGATTTAACAGGATTAATCCATCATTACTTATTACGTCTACATATATTTTGTCTATTATAGTTATTATAGTTATATATATTGAATTTCTTAAGATTTCATTTGATTTATTTATTTTCTAAACAAATACCAAGTTTATTTAAATAAAAAAGTTCAATATCTAATGGATATACAAAATGATTGATTTCTATTGGCTAGTCTTTTCAGAATATATATAACAAAAGATATATCGAATGAAAAACAATTTTGCTTTTAAAAACATCAATTTTCACTTTGTCTAATTTGTATTGACACTCCTTTTTGCTATACGTTATACAATATGTGCATAAACTTTAAGATTTTTATTTTTGCATTTTATAGAATAGACATTATTTGTAATACTGCTGTAGTTCTGTACTGCCAGTTCGAATCAGTCTTAATTTGAGTTAACGCAATTGTTGTCAAAGAGCTGACCAATTAGGGCATTTAGCCCTGGATTAAATTAAGGACAAAAGGAGTTTACAAGCAGTTTTCACTTGTACATTTATAGATTTTAAACTTGACATAATAATTGATATTTAATGTGAAATAAAACTAAAGTTACTCAGTTTTTATCAATGCATTCAAATTTAACGAACATGTATTAAATTTTTTTTTGTTAATTACAGCTATAGTTTTTAATTTTTGGCAAAAATTTTAACTTATTAATTCAAATATAATGTAGAAAATAATATTTAAAGTTAACATATTTAAAGTTAGGATAATATCAATAAGAATTCTACACTTTTTGTATTTTTCTTTATGATTGTTGAATGAACTCTGAATACACTACAGAAATTGAACCGAGTTATTTAAATAACTCATTATTAATAAACAAAGTTTTTATGTAAAAAAGGATCCTGGCCACTCACATAGAACTTTCTCCTAAAAAATTTGATCTTATGTTTTTATAATTATAATTTTTAACAAGTACTAAATTCAATAAAACATAATTTAAAATTATTACAAAATTATAAAGGTGAACTAAAAAATAATTTTAATTTTAATTTTCAATAGAAAAGAATAGAAAGTTTACAAAATATTAAATAATTTATTGTAATGTCGAATTTTTAAAAACTGATCGAAAAAAATTTCTATTTTCAGAAAACAAATTATCTGCAATGTTTGCAAATAAGTTGTTTTAGAAAATAAAAGCTTTTTTGGACCAATTTTTTAAAACCCCGACTTTACTGTTCGTTTCTATTTAAAATAAAATAATTTCATTGAATGTAAAATTATGTATAGAATTCACAAAATTTAAGTTAAAAATTGGTAAAAATTAAAGTAAAATGTCGGAGAAATTATTTTGTAAAGTCGTAGTAGTGCTACAAAAATTGGTTGTGGCAATAACCAATCAAATTTCATTTTAATAATTGGAATTTTTATTTTATTAATATTTAAATCAATTACCTTAATGTTTTAACTTAGATTATGTTTAAATATTTGAGTTAAAGTATGCTATTAATGTTATCTTGTTTAAAATAAGAAAAATATTGTTGATTTAGGTGAGCGAGTTTGTGTTGAGAAATTGTTTTGTTTAATTTTCGTTAATTAACGATTAGGGTATGAATTATAATTACGAGATGTAGTTGGTTTGTAGTTATTAATTACAAAACATTTAATTAATTTATATATACTGTATAGAGATGTACACTTTTTTTTAAAGTGGTCCAAAAATATTACTACTTTTTAAAACGATATATCTGTTAATACTATATCATTGAAGATAAATCGTTTTAAAAAGTAGTAATATTTTTGGACCACTTTTAGAAAAAAAACTGACTGTACTGTATAGTTTCCAAATGTTTGTTATCAGTAATATTTGCATTAAAGATTATTTATGGCATTTCATTATTAATAACTTAAGTTATTAATAATAAGTTATTAGGCCCCGGAGTTTGTCTCATTTTTCATCTCATTTGTGACATAACAGCTATTTAGACCATGAATTACGATTAAAAATAAAAATTAATAAAAATAAATAAAATATAATAAAATATTTTATTTTATTTCAATTTTATTTCGTCTTTACAACACGACTAATAGATACAATTATCATTTGATGACAGAAGTGTCTGTAGATTACCAATAATAGATCCAATTATTATCTGATGGCGGAAATGTCTTGTGATAATCTGAAGACATTTTTGTCATCAGATGATAATTGAATCAAATAGTAGTAATCTGAAAACATTTTGAAATAAAATTAATATTTTTATTATATATTATTAATTTTCATTTTTAGTCGTAATTTATAGTCTAAATAGCTGCTACGTCACGAATGAGATTTTAAAAATGAGACAGACACCGGGCCCTACTAATAACTTTATAAATTATATATTTTTTTAAATTCTGGAGAAATTTATAAATTATCAAGTAAATGTATTTTATTATATTTTAGAATTAAGTTTTCAAAAAAGTTCAATAAAGAAAAGTTAGCCACATTGCCATCATTGCATACATTATGGTTTTGTAAAGTTGTTTTATTGAGTAATTCTTTCTAATTAACAACAATTCTAAAGGGATTTTAGACTTTTGATTAACGATTAGAAATTCAAGACTTACTTTACTTCGTATCATATATTTGTCTAAACTTTGTATGAATTTCGATTCATTTTATGTTTAATCAATGAGTTTAAGACATTAAAACTTTTAATTAAAATTCAATCAATTTTTTTGTCGCATAAATTATTAAGAAATAAAGTATTTTAGCATGTAGTTTTATTCACAATTATGCAAAAACTTTCTTAAAATTATTAATTATTGCCTCAAAATGATGTCATAAGAGGCGTGACTCCGTTCCATATTAATTAAATAAAAAATATAAGTTTTATTCACTGAATAACTTACAGTACAAGTTAGTTTAATATTTATAAAATATAAATTAAAACAATAATAATTGTTTAATTAAATAAACGCAATATTTACGTACAATGTAAGCAGGTTAATCTAGGTAGAAAAACAAATTATTTTGATTGAAATTAATGTAATAGAAATTAGAATAAAATAAAATAAAAATACAATTGTTTGAGTTTATAAGTTAAAACTAATTTTTATTCTATAAAAAATTTTTGTTTTTTTGCGTTGAAGAATAAAAATAATAATTTATTGTTTTTAAATACATTCTCGAAGAAATTGTATATAAAGTTTTGGGCAAATTAGTAAAGCCTGACATAAGATTGTTAATAAAGAAAGTGAGTGTTTGAGAATCTAGCAAATAGGGATTTAACTGTTTGAATTAGGATTGAAGGTATATAACAAATGAAATTTAACAAAACATTTCTTGAAAATGTATTAAGATTATATTGTTGAGTCTTACTTGGTTTTAAGTAATTATAACTATAAATTTCTAACATAAGTTATATCATTAAAAGTTATGTTTATATCTAATTAAAACCCATTAGATTAACTTGCTTGTATAATTACAAATTGTGCAGTTGAGTGGAGCAGGGACAATTTTATCGAAATTGATGGCAAACTCGATATAACAGATTTGACTAAACTGGAAGTGATAATAGAGAACCTGCAAAACGATGAGAACTACTTCGTTCGGGTGGCGTCTGGAAATTGCAAAGGCTTTTCGAGCTATTCCTATCCGTTACCAAATTGTGCCATTCCTTCGAGTGAGTGCTTCGATAGCATTGTTTATATAACAATATATCAAAAGTCTTACTAAATGTATATTAAGGCTGGCGTGACATCGATGACAAGCCTTCATCCATTAACGACAATCTCTCAAAACTGGACCAACTTTTCCAACAAATGATTGATTGCAGACCAAACACTTCCGCCGAAGTTAAAGGTTTGATAATTAAGACTAATTCGATTCGATTTGATTTGATTTATGACTTTAATTGTTTGTTAAACTGTATGTCAAACGGCAGTCATTTCGATTGAAAGTGAGACTCCATATCAACAGAGGAGAGGCGGGGGTCAGGTCCGCAAAAGCATCAAAAACCTGTTTGGCTCGACTCCTAAGTTCCAAAAGGCTATGAAGAGAGGCATATATTTGGCCTGTCTACTTTACAATGATGACCGCATCTTCGTCACCAATGATGAGATACTTCCTATCGTCGAAATCGGTTAGTCTTTTCATTCAAAACAGTTTTCAATTTGTCGATAGACCGGCACTGGTCTACACCAGACACTCAAATAGGTGACACTTTTCTAATGATACATCCGATCCGAAATTATATATACAATAGATTAGAAAATATGAATACAAACATCAAATTATTCAGTTACAATTTAATTTATTAATTATTTCTCTTATTTAAATTAATTGTTAATTTATAACTTATTAGAAGTTATATTTAATTGCTTTTTACTAAAATGTTATCTTTGATAAAATTTGATAAATTAACATATTTTTAATATAAAAAAATAATTAAAATTTAAATTAATTTTTTTTTCTCTATTACTTTAAAAGTGTATATTAATTGTTAAAGTGTACTTTCTACAAAAGAAGGGGTGGGGAGGTTACATATTTTTTATTAAATTACAATATTTTTATTTTATGATTGGATAATTTTTATATTTTTAATGAGTAATAAGTTTATAATTAAATATACAAGCTTAAATGTTTAAGACTTTAATTTTTCACAATATATAAATCTTTTATGGAGATAACTTATTTTTTAATGGTATTTATTTGTTATAAAATTTGGCAAAGTACTATTGATGTGTGTAAAGAAGGAACAAATATTTTTGTATTATTTTTGAATTTTTGGCATGATCTTTTAGATCTAATCTGACATTTTTATGAGTGAGTTCCGATCCGATATGGCCCGATAATTTTATGGTCAAATCCGACCAGAATTCCATCCGATGTGGTCTAGTTTTAGTGTCTATGCTACACCCAGTCTACACTTTACTTTCTGCCCTACTCTGCTCCCAGTCTGCTTCTTCATTTCTGTCTACCATTCCCATTGCAAATTAGTTTACGTTTAAAAAATAAATTGATTTTAAACAAAAGTTCACTTATAATAAGAGATTAAAACCGAAGCAAATTAAGTAAAATTCAAATTAATGCGAATAATTGAATTTTGGCTTTTTTTACTACGAGTTATCATATTGGCTAATTGGACAAGAACACTTAATCTTAATTCAATAGATATTCAAAGCGCGTAATTGGTATTGATTATTTGATAAATAAATTTAAAAGTTAGAATGAGCAAAATGTATATATTACTAAATTATAATTGTATTTACAAAATTAATTATTGATGCTTGCTAAAATTCTGCCAGTAGCAGTCAAGTTTTAACATTTATAAAATACATTTGATAAAATGTTTATTTAACAAGTAACTCTCATACAATATAAACTTCCGATGTAACTATTATATGATTATATTTTTTGATATTATTAGTAACAATAACTTACAATAACTATAAGCAGAAAGATTTTATTTTGAGCAAAACTAAAAAACAACCCCCGGAACAAATCTTTACTCAAATCAACTCATGAATTAATTTTTTAATAATAGACAAAAATTACTTGATCTTATCAAAACAATTTACAGACCAATTTTTAGAAAATAGTTTATATTAAACTCTAATACTAATTAGTAATTATTAATAAACTAAATATTAAAATATTGCCAAACAAATAGTCATACAAGTTAAAATGATATAATGACAAAATTTTTTAACTTGTTACAAATAATCCTTTGTAAAACTATACAGATACAGTTTTGAGCAAACTGACCTGTGAATTAATTTTAAGTTAAGATATACTCTTGTACGTTTAATGCTACTTTGTTCGATTTTTGCCCGGAATAAAATCTTTCTGATTATAAGAATATACTATATTAAGAATTTATAGTCATTTTTATTTGTTATTAAACAATTATGTTTACACTTACTGTAATGTAGAAACAATAATACGAACAATAAGAAGTTCTAGCTTTATTTCAGTACAATTTGTTGCATTATATATACGTAATACGTATGCTTCAATTTAATTAGTAATAACCCTCTAAAGTCTGAAATGCTGTATTCTAATAACACTCTATCTCAAAACACATGCACTTATATAACAACAGGACAAAACAAAATACACATGATATTTACTAATCATGTTTTAAATGTTTTTGTTCTTTTTAATTAACACAATGAAGTTATTCAAAATTGTAGTTTTAAAATATTAATTACAATTAAAAATTTGTTCAAAAATGTATTTTTTCTTATTTGTTAAATTTTTGCAATATATTGAATATTTGGTACCGTTACAAAAGTTTCTATATATAAAGCTTTAGAGCAGACATTGAGATGGTCAACCCATCCAGGGGGATCAGGGGAGGGATTTTCCCAAAAATTTTGGCTAAAAACCTATGGGGTATCAGGGGAGAGTTTTTTTTTCCAAAACACTTAACAATCCATATATTTATGATGAAAATTTATTCAATTTAACTGGACTTAGCATTAATTTAGGGATAAATTTTTCAATTTTGGTTAAAAGCACAAAAATTTTCAGGTCCCAAAGAGTCGAAGGGGTACTTTTTTGCAGATTAAATGCTATGGGGGGGGGTAAATGTTAATTTTTAAAATCAGGAGGATTTTTGGCCAATTTCCCTTTTTTAATATCTGTTTTAGAGTGTTATTGAAATAAGGCATTTTGCATGTCAAACCTTAGAGTTAATGAAGAATACATAACTGTACTGTATATATTAATATTAATACATTTATCATAATAATCGTTTTCTACAACTTTAAGAATGAATTTTATTTTTTAATATTTTTATTATTTATTTAAATAAACAATATTACGTTGTATATATATTCTATATATTCTATGACTATTCTATAGTGCTAGTCATAAGTAATTATCCACCAGAAGATATTGCAATCTGACCTGCTTTCAACGTACTTGTTTTTGAATATAATTTAGAGTAGAGTTTCAGGGTATGAGTACCCAGAATATGAGTTTGTTGTAAACAAGACAGATTGTATTCCCGTTTGATGGCTAATTACCAGACTTGGGATTTGGATGCCGAATGGATGCCAAACCATATGTAGTGTGTGTAGCAAATAGTCCAGGTTTTTTTC
>JAQFXP010004483.1:0-10606 GCA_034693685.1 Belba bartosi
CATTTGATATTTGTTTTTAATTATCGAATTAATGTCTTTATTTAGATTGCTTTCACTGTATTGACAAAACTGTAACAAATTATATATATTTTTTAGTTCTCAAACTTGTTAATGAGTTTAAGATTAGTATTGTTTTTCAATACTATTTATATAAATAAATAAAAAGAGTAAAAATATTTTGAATTAAAAAAATTATTTTAATACTACATAAACAGGAACAGAAGCACAATAGCTAAATGTGCTTAACACATTATTGTGTTTAGATACAAAAAAAAATAAGCCGGCAAACGTCTAAAATGACAGACTAACTTAAAGTTTATTCTTATTATAATAAAACTGTTTTATTAATACTAAAATGATTTTAGCATTTGTTTGATAAAAAATAAAATTTTATTCTTTTATTGGATTATTCATAAACAGATAATTTATTTTTGAAGCAAAATATTTATATAACAAAAAGCTATTATTATATTATATTATTTAATTCCAATTTGTCATTAAGTCGATTAGTGTTGTATTGTATTGGCATTAGTTATTTGAATTCAATTTTAGACTTAATTTAATTTTGTTTTATGTATTGAGAGTTCAGAAGCGTTTTAATAATTTTTATTATTTTTAATCTCATTTTTATTTATGATTAATAGTTAGTAATAATAATAACTTTATTGGTTAACTTAATCAGACAATAGCATCGCTATTAATAAAGTTAAATCATTTTCGGTCTATTGTTAGTACTATTATTAGGTTGTCATTCAAACAATCTTGTTGAATTTCTATTGAATATTGTGTAAATTTATAGTAAATCAAAACTTAATTACATTTTAGATTTTATATTCAAAACATTTATTCTTGTGATATAAATCACTCAAAATATTCTTTTGAATTACAAAATGTATTTATTAGGGTTTGATATAATTATAGCTTATATTGTGTTAAAAATTTATAGTTTTTTGTTTTATTTATACAATAAGTTCAAGTTTTTTGTGATTGCTAAATGAATGAGGGTGTAAGTTTTTGAAATAAATTTTATTTATAAATTAAACTAGTATACTAATTTAATAAAATTTTGCAATATTTCATTATATAATCAGTTATTATAAAATTAAAATAAATAAATAATTTAACAAAAAAATATTTTATTTATGTAAAGCTTTAAATAAATTTTTAATAAAATGTGTCAAATAGTAATTGTATAAAATGTTTTCTAACAAATTAAATGTAAATAGCTTAAAATGCATTAATAGTTCAACATAAAAATATAAATGTCAACTTGTATATAATTTAGTAAATAATTAACAAAACAAATAATAATTAAAAAAATATTCCATTTTTTAAAATTTACAACGCTAAGTTAAATAAATTAAACTAATTTATAACACCTTTGACTGTAATAAATTATAGGTAAAAAATTAATTTAAATGTCAATTAGTTGAATAATAAACTTTAAAAGCAATTTATTTTAATTTTTATTTTAAATGTAATTGCTTAATATAAAAAGGATGAGTAAGCTTAATTAATCAAATTAATTAAACAAAATTAAATTGGCAAATTAAAAATTTAAATAAATTTAAATAAAATAATCTTTTAAAACAATTTACTAATTATATGACATTTTTTGTTTGTATTCAAATTGACTCAATTTTTAATGTGTTTCTGATTAAACAAATAATAAACATTAAAAAAATTTTACTGTTTTGTGCCAGATTAAATTTACAAAATAAAACAAATTTTAAAAATCAACTATATCAACCTATAATTATTATTTAAAAAGACTATCAATTAAATCAATTTCGCAGATTGGCATTTATAAAAACAACAATCACCATTTAAAAATTTGCATAATTATATAGCTGTCAAAATTCTTACTAGTTTAATATGTCAACCTAGTATTTAAACAGTGATAAAAAGTATTTTTACATTTGAACAATGTCAAAAAAATTATATGAATTCCTCAAACTAAATAAACAAAATTTTGATCAAAAACTGATAAAAATAGTATTTTTTGCAAAAATAAAATTTAAATGACATTTAAATAACAAATAAGATAAACTATGCAAAACACAACACGCTAGTATATTTTTTTCCAAAAGACAATATTTTTAAATACAGTTTATGCGGTATTTCCCAACTTTTCGCTGCAGATAATATCTGACCTAAAAGTCTAACACTAGTAGTGATGAGAAAAATAAACTCAATTTACGATTTCATAACAATTTGAATAATAGGAAAAGAAATTGTATTAAGAAATGTCTTCACATGAACTACAAAAACCGATTCAATAACTAATATTAATAATTGAAAAAAAAAGAGTTTCGAAAAAACAAAGTAAAAAAAACTAATGACATAAAGCAGTTGGGGGTCGGAAAAAATGCTCCTGATCACAACAAACTAGACTATTAATTGTGCTTTTTTCTTAATATGTTTTTATCGCTTATATTCAAAACCAATTAAGAAAATATTAAATATTTATGAGTTTGATATTTTATGGCATGTTTAGGTTTTATGTTTTAGCGTATCGTTATATAAATGTCAAAATTGTAATTAATTTTTACGATTTATATAAAAAAACAAAAAAGTTTATTTTGTAAATTAAAAAAATAATAATTTTTAAAACTAATTTTTTTTAACATGTTAATAAAAAGTTTTATATTTTTCTTTTTTGGATTAAATATAATATTAACATATAAATTAAAAATGTTATTTTTTAACATGTTAATTGTTGATTTAATCAAAAAAAATATTAATTATAAAATAATAGTAATAATTTGTATTGACATGATTAAGACAAAATTATTTTTTAAACTCAGTAGCAAAACCAATATTTTCTAACTAAACAATCACAAATTAAATAGACAAAACATATTGAAAATATATCTAACCTTAATAATTAACAATATAAACATATCAATTGTCTAATCAGGATCGTTTTAAAAGTGATTAGACAAATAAATCTAAAAAATTAGATAATTTATAAACTAGAAAATCTACCGAACATTAGAAACAAGACAATAGAAGCCTAATCCTATTATCCATTGTTTAGGATTAGGTTATTTTTTCAGATGAAAAGTATTACAAAATATTCATTACATTTCAATTGTGACTATCGCTGCAGATATAGTCTAACTCTGTATTCCAATGCACTTATTGTATGTTTTTGCAGATATAGTGCGCAAACAAATAGCAAAAAAATAAATAATTATCTAAAGTCTAGTATAGGATTGTTCCGACCATTAAAAAAGATGCTAATCATTAGGTGGGGTTCGGATGTTGAGAAGAGCATCATTTTTATAAAACAATTTTTTTTACTTATCACCTAAAAAGTGTTTATTCAAAAAATATTTTTTCTTTACTAATCACTTGAATCGGAATTTAAATTTAGTTTTATTTTAGAAACGATGAGACGCTTTAAGTTAGTTCAAGCCTTAGAGCACTATTAGTCGTAAAACTAAGTTATGTTTTGATGAATGATAGCTATCGTTAACCAAATGAGAGGTATTTTGGGTAAAATGTTTTGCAAAAGAATATAATATTTAAATAAATTTTAAATACAGATATCATAACAATTAAAGTTAAATTGATTTTAAATATTAGATAGACTAAAAATTAAACTAAAGCAGAACATTAGCATTCATATAATTTAACAAGCATATTTTCTTAAATAAAAATTTAATTCAATTGTCTATCATTTAAAAATTAGAAATTTTTTTAGATTTTTATAGCTTGGTAACCTTTAATAATAAAAAATATGTTATTATTTAATAGACATTTAAGAATAAATTAAATGATAATCTAATTTATAAACCCATAGTAGCTTGGTGATCCCAAAAATTAGCAGACAGTTAAAAAAACACGAATTTGATTTATTTAAAATAAATTTATTTAGTAATCTTCTTTTTTAACGCTTAAATATATCGTATTTTATAATTTATTTTCTTTTTCTCACAACTGTTTATATACGAGTAATCGGCGAAAAAATTCTCGTTTTAATAATAAATGTGAAAATTATTTCTTTTCTGACCATTCATTGAATTAATTTAAAATTTATTCCAAAAAAATCTATTTTATTTTTCTTCACATGAACTCTATTGTTATGGAAAAATAGTTTTATAATAGTTTTAATACTATTATACAGTTTTTATCTATTCTGTTGTGTTAAGTGTTATCTAGTTATCAGTAAAACATAATTTTTTGATCTAATCTAATAATAACTCGATTTTTATGGCTATCACAACCAGTCTCTCAAACATTCTTTTCTTCTCTGATCTGTATTTTAAATTTTTGATTATTTTGTTTAATCCTTATCTCAAACATTAAATTGTTTTTTAAATTTGAATTTTGGATATTTGAGTATATCGTGAAAATTGTTTTGAATTAATAGCGCATAAGAGGCTATAATAGCAATTAAATTTGAAAATTCCGATTCAAAATGTGTTATAATCATACAAATGTGCTAAATGACGATTAATTGGAAAATTTCGTCTTGCTTTAATTAACGAGCTCGATTTAAATATTAATTAGCTCTCTATTTTGCAAATTATTGATTTATATTATCTTGTTAATATAAGCAATAAATAATATTAATTAAGAAAAAAGCACTTTAAATACCTTTGAATTTGAATCAATTTATTATATTCGATTAGCATAAAAATTCTAACACTTTAAAATTATTTTTACTATTTATCTACTGATAAGCATCTTGATTAATTAGTTTTAAAAAAATTAATTTTAAAATTTTTTATTAAATGCGACAAAAAATAAAATATTTTTTTGAGTTAATACTTAAAAATTTTTACTTTAGATTAAAGAAAATAATATTATATAAAAATGTTACAAATTTGTACCAAAATTTTTACTAGATAATCTTTAACTAACTAATATAAAAAGCAATTTTTTTAAAACTTATACTATTTTACAGTTTTAGATAGAATCTGATACTAATAAATCTGTTAGCATGCAAATTTATTCTTAAAAATTTAATTTAATTTATTAATATACTGTTAATACCGGTAATTAAAAGTTTGCAATCAATTAACAAAATACTAAAAAACAAATTAAAGCTAAAAAACCAATTCGTATGCAAACCAAAAGGTGACGATTCCTACAAATCCGAGTCAGATGTGAGTCAATTAAAACAGGCATCAAATGCGTTGCCAAACATACTATTCAAATGCCCGGAACAGTTCGGGTATTACCCGGACGTCACCAACTGTACGAAATACTACGTCTGTGTATTCGGCGAACCCCTACACGAGTCGTGTACGGGTGGACTGTACTTCTCGCCCGAACTACAGACGTGCGATTGGCCCATAAACGTCCGGTGCGCTACTAATGAACAAAATTGTAAGTAGTTAATTTGTTTGCATGATAATTTATTTTTTATGTTGTTATAAGCGTTTAATTAAATGTGTTTTTATTGTTGTATATATTGGCTATTTGTATGGGTTTTGCGATTATATCACGATTTGCGTTGAGTTTTATTTTGTAACTATGTTATTAAACTAGATTTAATTTAGTTTAAACTAGTTTATTTTCTATAGTGCTGCAATTTATAGTAATTTTGCAGTTTTTTTCTCATTATGCTATTTATTATTACTATTGATTGTCTTTTTTAAAGTTTTTTAATACTTATGAATATGTTTTGAATTGATTTTTTATGATTTTTTTCTATTGAATTAAATATTTATTATTATTTTTTTATCTTAATGTGATATTTAAGTAATGAACTAGTTCGTAATTAGTGTCAATTTTTTCAGTGCCAGATTTTTAATATTAATTAATGATTTTATTATTTTTTAATGTTTTTAATTTTTCAACTTTTGTTATGCAAATTATTTAAAACTTTTTTTTGTGGGTTTTAAAACTTAATGAATAATTGCATAACAAATGTTTTAATTATGATTTTAAAGGAAAATAAGTCAAAAATGAAATTCAAAAAGATTTTGATTTAATGAATTAATTAGTTTAAAATATAATTAATCTATTAAGACTTTTAAAAAATCTATTGATAATTTTTTTTTAATAAATCAAAATTTTTTATTCGGTAATAATCTTAACTAAACGCAAAAATCTAATATAAAAACCAGAAATTTATATCAAATAAACAATTTTCTCAAAAGCAAATACAAATAAAATTCAGAAAATTTATTAAAAACTAGATTTGTTTTTACGATTAAACACAAAACAAAATATCAAACATTTATATATATTTAATCTGAAAATTCTTATCATGTTAATGTTAATATTAAATGCTACCAAAAAAAACATTTTGATTTATTAGTCGTAATATTTATCCCATAATAAAAAACTCATAAATTAAAATGAAAAAGAGGGGATAAACTCGGGGCCCCTTTCCATCTAATAGAAATTTTCAAATAAATTTTGTCTAAATTCAACTCAAATAAAAACAAATCCGATTAAAAAAGCCTATAAACTAGATAAAATAACAATAAGTAACAGGCATGACCATGTGCAAAAATGTTTTGTCTAAAGATTAAAAAACTATTAACCAAAAATCAATAAAAACTTTTTTAATCATGACAACCTCCTCCTTAAGCACTTTCATAAAAAAAATATTAAACATATATCTAATCTGCAGTCAAAGGCGACATATTGGACGACAGTTTGTCCGCATACCAGTCCTTTGGCGAACAGGAAGACTCGCGACGTCTCGAATATCAGACCAACGAAACACCGCTTAAGTCGAATGAGAATCAGCGGCAATACATCGAAAGCGGCGATCGAATCGACTTCAAAGCACAGCAAACCGAAGCCGACAATCAGAACCAGTATCTGAACCGAAAACCAAACGCAAAGTTTAATACAAATCAAACCCAAACGACGAGTACGAGCACCGAATCGGGCGAAGAGTTTGCTGACGTCCTACTGAAGACCGAATTACTCAATGAGTTCACTAATGAGAGTCGAGTCGATGACAAACTCGATAACAATAAATTGTTCGAAAAAGATCTGCAAAATCCGGACTTCGAGGAAGCGATCGCATCTTATGTCGACGAGAATGGAGGCATACATCTGCACGACGGCCCGGGAGGCCTGTTTGGCCTCGTGCCGCCCGACACCGTCTCCGACCATCACATCGATATCTTCAGCCGACCCGCCCTTCAAGACAATAGGGTTTGGATTTAATTGATATTTTAAAACAAATGATTTTTTTCCTAAAACTCATTATTTATACATAACTCAGATTTGATATTCATTTATATTACAGATCTATAGTATAATACTTATTGTGTAATAGATCTTAAGCTTTGATCTAAGCTCTAGGCATCTGAACGCTTAATGATAATTATTTTTTATACTAATATCGGGAAAAAACTATAAATTTTTTTAATTACTGCACTTATGTAGAGAAGTAGCGGAAACATCGCTAGAGATCAAAGCAATACATAGATTAGAAAAATTAGTAGTTCATTATAACTTCGACTAAAATTTTAAGCAAAATCCGATATAATAGTAATTATAATTTAGTCAAAGTTATAGTGAACTAGCAAATAAATTGTATCATAAATGATATTTTATTCACATATCTCAAACATAATAATACTTATCATTAAATTTCTACTCGAATGTTGTAATTATGTTCAATTGAAATAAAAACAAAACAAAATTATCCTCATAAAAACTAATAGGGCACTCAATGAGTACAACACTTACTGGGCAATAGTATGTTTTTCGAAACTTTGATTTCTTTAGCTTGTAATAATAATATTTATTGCTATAAACTCTGGAATTAATCATTTTTTAAATATATATATATTTGCATTTATTTCCAAATTCAATAATTATCTTCTTCTCTCCTTTAACCGCACCTCAGCACATGGCCAGTGCATCGGGATGTGCAAGCTAGTTTGTTAATGTTGTAGGAGAGCTTAGAAATATATGTTTTTAATGGCTGTTTTTAATGGCATAGCAACTAATATTATATTTATTATTTTATATTTACTTGTTAAATTTATCATAGTTAAAATTGAAACTATACTAAGTTTATTTAATTTAACAAGTTGAGAAAATATCAAACTAAATTTATAAATAAATAAAAGTATTAAATTATTTCTAAAGAATTTTATTCTTAATTTAATGCGCTTGCTTATCTCTACCAAAACGGCATCAGTGCTCTAGAAAATGCGAAAATTTACTTTTTAAAACTTTTTTTTTGCAAGCCAATATGCAAACATCATAAATTTGTTTATAATTTATGGTTTGGATAAAAGTTTAAAGCCAATTTTGTTTTGTTTGAAAATTTAGGAAAAACAGGTCAAAGAAAAATCGATTAATAATAACAAAAAAGAGTTAAAATATGATGAATACCAGCGAAATAGGGGACCAAAAGTGGTTCAATTCGATGATGACATCGAATCCGAACAAATGAGTGAAAAGATTCGAAAAGACTTAATACAACAAAAAGATGAGATTAAACAGGAGACGACGACAGCTGCACCGGCGGTGTCGTCGACGCCGAAACCGAATCAAACATTTGATTCAAAGCGTAATACAAACCAAACGATTCCCAAAACCAAAGCCAAACATATTAGCGAACAATTGGTTAATAAATTCAATAATAACAACAATAATAATCAAAATCTAATCAAAAATCACAAAAACAATAGTGTTATTCAAAAGAGTTCGGAACTAATGACACGAATACCACGACTTCATCAGCAAAGACCGGCACAACAGCACAAGTACTACAAAATAAATGCACAAAATATCGCGAATTTCAATCCATTGGTGAAATACATAAAGACATTAGACTCGGAATGGCGTTTAGAGCCGCTATCATACTTGCCATTTAATTTTAGCCAACATCTGTCGGCACCTATAGCTAAACAGCAGCCGAATAGGCCGGTGACCACTACGACACCGCCCACTGTCTTCTACTCGTATCGTAATAACGATAACTATAGAAAATTCACAACAACTCCAATGCCGTTGAATACGAGCACAACAAACAAAAGGCCGGTTTCGCCGACTCAGGGCTCCTATTATCGGCACATATCTATCGACAAACTCATTGAGAGTAAGACTTCTGTCATTAAAAACCTGTCGAAAGTGTCGGCGACACTACTGCCCGCCCGACCTCTCTCGCTGTTTCCAACACCCGATCCATTTGTGTTAGCGAATAAATGTACGCAAAAGTCGTGTCAATTACCCGATTGTTTTTGTGGCGGAACTGATATTCCAGGTATTGATAAATAGTTTATATAATTTATTTAGGAATTAAATTAATTTTTAGAAATTTCATTAATTTTTTTATTTCTAATTAATCGTACGAATAGTGGGCTTAACAGCGAAACAAATTCCGCAAATAATAGTCATAACATTCGACGACGCCGTCAATGATGTCAATTGGCATATATATGAAGACATATTCACATCTGAGCGCAAAAACCCAAACAGCTGTCCAATTAGGGGCACATTCTATGTGTCACACGAGTGGACAGACTATGGTCAGGTGCAGTCGCTCTACTCCAGAGGCCATGAGATCGCATCGCATTCTATAACGTAAGTAAAAGTTAAATAATTTCAAAATAGTAATAAATACTAAAAATATCATGATTGATTATTATATATTTTTTTTAATCTACTAGTTTAATTTAGTAATTAAAAAAATCATTAAGATATTTCAAAAATAACTTTCTAGTATGATTTAATTAAAATTTTTAATTAATAAACTATTAAATATGGTTTTAAAAATTATTTCAATTATACATAGTTTTGAAAAACAATTTATATTTTTCTTATTGGTTAGTAAGACTCAAACAAAATATTAATTATTTTATGAAATTTATATTTTAATAAAAACATTATTTTTTGCGCAAAAATATTTATTTTTAATAATTGATTAAATTCGCAAAATTAATTCAAAATAAAGTGAATCACGTATTTGAGGTTAAAAATTAATTACTGCATTACCAAGGCAATTAATAAATAAATAAAAATTGAATTGTTAAACTTAACAAACTAAAACAAAGAAGCAAAATAAAAAAACAGATTTAAAGTACACATATAATGAACAGACAAATTAAATAATTAATAGATTAATCATTCACTATATCAGTAAAAGACTTAATTTACAAAAAAAAAACCAAAAAAAGAAATTCTGATCGAAATCACGAAAACGCATTACTTAATCGGTTTATAATAATAATGTATTTTGTTTTTGTGTTACGAATCTGTTAATGTAGTCATAGTTTTGGGGAGAAATTCTCGAAAAGCCAATGGATTAAAGAGATCGCAGGCCAGAGAGAGATCATACACACGTATGGCGGAGTGGCCCTGGAGGACATTCGTGGCATGAGAGCGCCATTCCTCCAGATCGGCGGTAATAAGCAGTTCGAGATGTTGTATGAAATGAACTTCACGTACGACTCCTCGATGTCTATATTTGAGAACTCGCCCCCATTCTGGCCCTACACTCTCGACTATGCCATCAATCATGAGTGTATGATTGCGCCCTGTCCCACTAAATCGTTTCCAGGTACTTTTTTTCAAGTTTAATTGATTTTTTTCTCTTTTGTAGTTTTTTTTAATTAATTATTTTTTTGCTTTAAATAAACTAATCACTGATTAGCAATCACTCAAATTGATT
>JAQFXP010004484.1:0-10605 GCA_034693685.1 Belba bartosi
ATTCAACGCAATATTACTGTAGTCTCGAAGGTTCGAGTGTTTTCTCGAAAGCATACTTTCCTGCATTGCATCACTTAGCAAGCTGCAATAATTGTTAAATTTTATAATTAAATGACTTGCATTTTATAATTAATAATTAATATAATTAAATTATTTACATTTTAGTTTACAAAACAATACAAAATTTTATTTATTTTTATTTATTTTGGTATTTTTACCAAACTTATGCATTTCTCATTTAAACATGCAAGAGTAATAGTGAATGAATTGCATTTTTTTTAAATAATAAAGTTTTAAAAATAATTTTAAAATTTGATGCAAATAAAAATATTATTACTTAGTAGTTTAATAATTTAACATAATAGTATATTGAACTATTAATATTTTTAAAATTTGTTAGCTATTAGTGCAGGGATCGTGAAGGGGTGGGGGGTTTCAGCCAAAAATTCCCTATGACTTTGAAAATTTGCATTTATTCCCCTTAGTATTTGGTCCGCGAAAAGGTACTTCCGCAGATTTTTTTAGTTTTTACCAAAATCGGAAAATTTTTACTAATACAGTTAAATTAACTAAATTTAGTTTGAATTCAGTTAAATTGGGTAAAATTTTATCATAAATATATAGATTTATTGAGAGTTTTTGGAAGAACCCCGTCCCCCCCCCCCTTGATTCCTTTTTGATTCCTGTATTAATGTTATAAATGAAATGACAAAAAGTTAAATAAATTACTTTTAAACAAAAATAATAAATTACCAATCAATATGCATTTATTTAAAAATCTATAAACTAACCTTGAATAAAAATTATAATAGTTAACTTTTCATTTTAAATTTTATTTTATGAAAGCGTATGAAAGAATGTTTTACTTTTAAAAAATGATTACAAATGCCAGTAAAGTGTTATATAAACAAGAAAGTATCAATACTACAGTAGCAAAAATTGAGCGAGAACCAATTAAAAATTCCGTAACTGTTCAAAAACTAGTTATTTCACAATTGTTTCTGACCAGTCTAAATAGATTTAATCCTGGTAAACTATTACTTGATAAATATGTGGACAAAAATGCTGGCAATCATTTGTACATGTTTGGAATTTCTCTTTTTAAATATAGTAATAACACAAAACGAATTTTATTTTACAATCCCGTCTTAATTTTTATAATTCAATTAATACTAATTTTCCGAAGTGTTTTGTCACTTATACTGCCAGATAATTACCGTCTAATCCATGTTATTTTCGGAGACTTTACTCATGTAATAAAATCTAAGTCTCATCTCAATCCTGCGATTATAATATTTTTTTCAATTAATACATTAACACAATTATTACATTTTTGGGATTACGCTCAGAATGTTAGACCTTGCTACTTAAAAGTGTTTGGTATGCTTTCGAGTAAGTCTATTTTAAGTACTCTAATTAAATTTTTTATTTATAGTTTGGTTATGTAAATGTTATAAATGTTTAATATTTTATTGAAAATAGTTTTTTAAAATAATTAAATATTAAATGTTGATAAAACTCTAAATAAATAGCAAATTTTTAAACCTTACAAATAAGCTTGCTTTATTATTTGAAGGCTTGTGTTCACCGGAAACAATTGGTCTATCAAGTGAAAGAGAGATAAAACAAATGTCAAAACTATTTAAATTTGGTGTTATGTTCGCCGAATGCGTCTCAGTATTAGCGCCTTTACACACATTTGTCATACATTTCGGGGCATTATTTACATCCTATTCACTATTTGAACTTTTACTATCCGGTCTACCCTGGTCATTCTTATTTGCACTGGCTTGGTATTATACGACAAAGAGCATTGTTTATCAATTTATGTATTTTTTCATTATTTGCTTCTATTTGAAAACAAAACTAAAACATAAAAACCGAGAAATATTGGACAAAACAAAGAATAAATTCCGTACAACTCGTGCGTCAATTCTTGAATTAATGAGATCATTGAATAATATCTATTTGGAAATCAATGAATACAACTGTAAATACTGGTCTAAGTTGTCGCTAATCTGGATCTGTTTGTTCTCATTCGTCATTAATCTAATGTTATATCAATCGCTATTTGGTTTAATGCATATAATCTTGAAAATACTTCAGTTTTATGGCGCAGTCTTTGTAACCATATTTTTTCTATCATTTCTTAATACTAGCGCTTGGATTGCTAGGGAAGTAAATAAAACCGAGAGATTATTTAATAAATTGTACTTGTCAAATAATAAGTGGACTCTCACATCCTCTTCTAGACTTAAAGTTTAAACAAAAAATTTTTTTAAAAATTTAATGTTTTTTAACGTTTTTGTTTTTACTTTTTTGTGTAGATTTTGACGTTTATTGAAAGAATTGCTAAAAAAAATATTGGGTTTTATTGTTGGGAATTGTTTATTATTAATGATTATATGGTTTATCAAGTAAGCTAGTACAAATATAGCATTTTTGTGCAATGCAATTATTTTAAAAAATTAACTAATAACTAATAATTAAAAATATACATTTTAAATTATTTAATTATTTAAGCTTGCTTATGTTAATTTCTTGACAAAGTAGATTAAATTAAAGATAGAAATAATCTACTCTTTATAAATAGTAAATTTTATTATATGTTATGTATTAATCAAATTTGACTTTATTTCAGATCTGTATCGTCACAGCAATATATTTTCTAAAAGTAGTCGAAATATCAATTTATTCATAAACAAAATATACAACAAAGCAAAAAACATATTAAAATTTTATATTTTTGTTTGAAAAACACTTTGCTAAATTTTTAATAATCTCTCGAAAACAAACTTATTTTCAAAAATATTATTTATGATGTCTATAAACCTAAACAATACAATTTATCAAAATTATATTGGTTTTAAAATGTCATTTTAAAAATATAATATATATTTTTTTTATTCAGATATTTCAAAAAGTCAATTTTTACGCAATATTAGATCACGAATAAAGATAAATAAAAATGTATTATTCAAATATATTTTGTTTCTTATTTCAACTAGGCAAAAATACAAATATATTAAAACAAATAAAATAAAATAAATTAAAACACACAAAACGTCTGCAAAAGGTTATAAAATATAAATTAATAAATAAATTCTAACTTGAAATACAGAAACCATTCAATATTCGAACAATAATTGCATGCAAAAATAGCCTATTTTATATTTTTACAATGACCATTTCTAATTACATTTAAATGTCATCTAGTATTGATTTATACTTTGCGTTTTAGTTATAAATGAATCAAATATATAAAATGTTTTTGTTTAGCATAAATAAATTTGTGATTATATTATTCAAGTAATGTTTGCTGTTTGACTCATTTTCATAAATTCTTTATTAATTAGTTTGGTTTTGTAAACATTTCATTTTTGATATAATCAAGTTAATCTTATTTTAAATGTAAACATGTCAATTTAAAACATTTTATTATTTATAATTACTAATTATTTAAATATTTAATATTATTTTAAAAAATTAAACTTGATAAATGGAAAAAATAAAATTTTTTCAATAATAGTTTAATAAACTTATTCTTAAGAATATCTTTACTAAAAATATATTCACTCATTAATTCTACTAAAACTTAATTTTAAAAAAATAAAATTGATCGTTGAGTATGTTTTTAGTAAAGATATCATTAAAAATAACTTTACTAATTTTTGATTTATTATGATTTAAATAGCAATTTCTAAATAATTTCATTAAAAAATTAATATTTAAATAATCATCTAGATAACTTAGCAATAAATAAATAAATTGTAGCGTAAGCAACTTTTGTGGAACTTTAGTTTATTATTATTTTAAACAAGTTATAACATTTTATAGTCATTAATACTGTATTGCATTATACTAAAAGTTGTAAATAAATAAAATTAAATTAATATTCAAAACGAGTAAAACTGTATTATAGGCAACATATAGAGAGTATTTATGCTTAATAACAATATTTTGATTACAAAAAATATTTTAAAACTAACTTATTTAATTAAATAACTAATTTAAATAATATTTATATTGTATTATAGTTTAGAATTAATTAAATTTTTAAAAATACAAATTTGTTAATTTATAAATTATTTAATTCAAATAATTATTTAACAACTAATTAATGTTATAAATAATTAACATATTGTTCAACATAGTAATACAAATTTGTTTTTAGTGTTGATTAAAAATTTAACAATATTTGACTTAGTAACAATATTAAAAAACATTTTTATGTAAACTTTTAACTATTGTAAAGCTGAAATTTATTATTTGCAATCTAAATTCTTGTTAAAAACATTTTGTTATTGAAATTTATATTTATTAGGCAAGCTAACATTTAATTCTAGATTAAAAATTATTTATTTATAAATATATATTAGTTTTTAAAACTAACATTGACAATTGTGATAATAAGCCTGATAAATTTGTATTTTAAACTTTATAAATAGTTTTTTTTAAGTTTTAAAATTTTTATTTTAGGATTACGTTTAAATATTTAATGTGATGTCAATATAAAAAAAATTTCATAAGAGATTGATGTTTAAAAAATAATGTTGCACAAATATATTGGCTGACAATAAATTTTACCTGTATATTAATACTAAATTGGATAAAAAAATATCTAAAGCTTCTCAACATTTGCATAATATTGTATTTATTAACTGCAAATCCACTCAAATATCAAACATTGAATAAAACATCATTTGCTGCAGATATTCTCAAAAATATAATCCAATTCTTGTTTGCTTTTGGAATACAATGCCTCCACATATCTGCCGAACACTATAAATACGGCTATGATTTTCGACTGAAGTCTTATTTTTATAAGTATTCAAATATCGAGTGAAGCAAAATTTTCAAACATGTTTGTTTGTCTAACAATGCCAACTAAAATGATAATCCGATTTACGCTTTTGTTTTTAATTATTACAAATTGTGAATCAACACCGACACGCCGTCAATGTATGAATTTGATCGTGGCACTTCAAGCTGCTGAAGGTATGTTTTATTTATTTAATATATTTTGTATTTAGTTAAGAATAACAAAATATTTTTTTGAAATATTAACGTAGAAACTTTTAATTAAAAATTATTGTAATTATAAAAGTGTATTAAAATAAAATAACATAATTTTTAAATTTTGACTGTTTATTTTAATTAAATTTATATTTAATCTAAATAATTTCTTAAACTATTAATATATTTTAAATAATTTTACTCTTGATTAATTTTAATCACAACTATATATTAAGTTATGATCAGTTTACACTGGCTAAATAAGTCTAAAATTAAAACCGCAAGTTCAGTAAATGTTTACAATTTACCGTCGCTAGTTTTAATTGTGTTTTTGGGCTAACTTTTAATAGAATTAATTTAAATAATAAGTCTCTAAGTTGATTAAAACTAAACTAGAGTAAGTTAAAACATAAATTCACAACTAGCTTAACCAGTGAGAAACTTATATTAATATATTCAGGTATTGTGAAAGTGGGAGATTAGCAGGGATAGAGAAGATCGGCCGATCCAGGGGGGATCAGGGGAGGGATTTTTCTTAAAATTTTGGCCAAAAACCTAGGGGGGATCAGGGAGGGAATTTTTCCAAAAACGCTCAAAAACCCATATATTTATGATGAACATTTTCCCAATTTAACTGGATTTAAACCGGATTTAAAATAAATTTAGTTAAATTAACTGGATTTAAACCGGATTTAGCACCAATTTAGGAAAAATTTCCTAATTTTGGGCAAAAAACCCAAAAAATTTGCCGGCCGACGAAATCTTGGCCAAAAACTTAAGAGGTAATTAGGAAAAAAAATTTTCAAAAAACGTACAAAAACCCTATATATTTATGATTAAATGTAGCCTAATTTAACTGGATTTAAACTAAATTTAGTTAAATTAAATAGATTTAAACCGGATTTAGCACCAATTTAGAAAAAATTACTAATTTTTGGCAAAAAACCAAAAAATTTGCCGACCGCATTCGGCATCCGGCAAAACGCGCGAAGGGATACATTTTTTCGGACCAAATGCTAGGGGGGAGGGATAAATCCAAATTTTCAAAATTTGGGGGGGATTTTTGCCTGATCCCCCTCTTTTCGATCCCTGATTAACATACTTTTTCCAAATTGTGTACGAGTATTGCTATAAATCTAACTTTTTTGCAACTAAACCAAGTAAAATTTGTTTTATTGTAAAACATTGAATTTCAAAAACAGTAAATATTGCTAATTTTTATTTTGAAACAATTTAATTAATTTAAATTACTATTTTAATTAAAATATTATTAAAAATAACAAAAACGAAATATATTATAATAATTTATTTATAATTTAAAAGTTCAAAACAAATAATTAACAATTTTACAATATTAATTTTAAATTTTGTTATCAACTTTTATTAACTAATTTTAATAAAAGTTATTAATGATTATTTAATATTTTAAACCTTATTATCAATTTTAATCATATATTTATAAATTAAACTTTGATAATTTGAAGCAAATAATTTATTTATTTATTATATTAAAACAAAAATATTTAATTTAATAAAATTTAAAAATTTGACAATAGGCGGCGTTAATTTTGCCAAAGTGAAAGTTATTTTTGAAGGTGAAACATTCACCGAAATTTCATGCAACTTTCTTTTGAAGTTTCAGTACTAACAACGCTATATAATACTGTTAAAACAATTTAAAAATGCAAATTAAATTTAGTTATAATTCTAACTAGATTAAAACTTGGAATATACAATGTTGTAATATTAAATGATTATGCTGCTGTAAAAGACGCATTTTACAAAGATGAATT
This sequence comes from Belba bartosi, assembly GCA_034693685.1. Classification (NCBI taxonomy): domain Eukaryota; kingdom Metazoa; phylum Arthropoda; class Arachnida; order Sarcoptiformes; family Damaeidae; genus Belba; species Belba bartosi. Next base: position 6,810 of record JAQFXP010004484.1, read on the forward strand.
TTTAGGCCGACCTGAACATAATGCATTTAGAGCTTTTAACTGTGGAGCTAAAAGTAACTGTTTACAATAAACAATATATATAAATATTTAATATAAATTAATAAAATAAATTAACAGGTATAATTGATGATAACGGCAGTGATTGGAAAAAAGATCGGCGATTTACCCTGCAGCAGTTGCGAGACCTGAGGTTAATGGAAGATAGAATTGTTGAAGAGATCGGATATTTGATAGAGAAACTCGATACAAGCGATGGAAAGCCTTTTAATGTTCGTTCATTACTTATGCCTAATATGTCAAACAATATAAGCCAGGTGATTTTTGGTCATCGTTTTGATTATGAGAAACCAGAACGCCAATTTTTAGAATTAATTAATCAAATAAATTCATTCGAGCCACTATTTTCTTCGGTTGGATTTGTGGCGTTGTCCCCGGTTTGGTTGACTAAATTAATTTTAAGCATTTGTTTTATTGCGTCAGCTAGGAAAATATACGATATTTTTTTAATTATTCAGTAAATATTTATATTTATTATTTATGTTTATTTTAGCTAAATTAAGAAAAATAACATATTAATAGAAATTTGTTTGCAAAATATATAATCAACAAATAATAAAACATGAGAATATTTTATTTAGATTTAAATTTTAATAAGAATTCATTAAATTAGTCACAACTTTGATTAACTACAATCTGCAGTATGTTTTGAACAGTTTTGCATACCATGTGTATTCTTCTTCAGCAAAAGTTTAACTCAAAATAATTTGAGTCTAGTATTGCATTCGCCGAACAGTTTAAGGGGACGTGAAGATAATGTAGTAACTTGATAATCGCAATTTTTTTATTATTTATTATTTCTATTTTTTTACATTTTATGTATTTTACATGTATCAATAGTTTTGATTTTCGCTATATCCTCCCAATTAAATCCTCAACACAATCTTAACTCAAACTAGAGACAAGAATCGGGTCGGTTCGGGTTCGGGTCGGGCCGGGTTACGCCTAAAAATTTCGGGTTCGGGTCGGTTCGGGTTGCTCTTCTAAGAAATCCGGGTCGAGTTGGGTTAGCAAGTGTCAGATCGAAATTTTATATAATTAAAAATTTATTAACTTTTTTGCTAGAATTCATTTCAAATAACTACAAATTGAAACAAATATAAAGTTTTAATGTTTAGATCAATTTGGAAAACTTATTTTAAAAATATTAACAAAAATTATTTAAAGGACTTTTATTGGTATTTTTCCGGCGGGATTAATTATACTAGTGTTATAGATCTTATCAAACGACAACTTTTTGCCGTTGGAACTATATTTTTAAAAAATTTAGTTTTCGAGTTATTTAATATCAAAGTTTTGACTTCAATGGGAATTTGGCCAAAATTCCAATTTTCAAAAATTAATTTAACCCCCGTCCCTGAATAATTTCTTCATGAATTTTTTTTTGAACAATCTACTAAGAATAAGGAAGTTTTTAAACTTGGTTTCAAAGTGTGTCCACGAAATTTTTTAAATTTTTTAAATATATTTTTTATATTGCAACGACATATGCACTAACAAAAACTCTCCCTCCCATGAGGGAGAGAAACCTCCTTCAACTGAAGGAGATTTTTTCACATATATACACTATTTACAGATTATTTACACAATTGACTATTATTCTGAGTCACAATCACTTTCAATTTCAAAATCACTATTTACACACTTATTAATTGAGATTTTATTAGAATTATTTTGTTGAAACCCAACATACTATATAACACACGTCACATGTGTGCACATGCCAACTGTTCGCTTTCCGCTTTGGCAATTACACGCATATTCTTTAATAGCATTAAAGCTATTTTCGTTTGTCTCGTATTTGACGTATGGTATGTATTGTTTTGAGTTTTTATGTCTTGATTGAATTTTTATTCGACAAATATACACAGTGTCAGAAATTACTTTGACTCCTAAATTAAACGAATTGTATTGACTCAAATGTTCTTTAATATACGACACACAAGTTTTGATTTGGTACGTTCCTAATGTCAATGCCTTAATATCATCAATTGACAATTTAGGAAACGATATATCTTTACAGGATTTAATTGGAAATTCATTATGTTTTAAATTCCAATTATTGTTGATAATCTCATCAGATAATTGATTGGGAATATTTAATCGATTTTTCATTAATGTCACTATGTATTGCCAATCAGTTTTGTCTGACACTATTGGTTTGAAGTATTTGTTTAGTAAGGCTGCGGCAATTTTGAAGTCAGATATTATGTAGTCTAAACTTTGAGTTGGAATTTGTTTTAAGTGTGTAAACTCTTTAAGTCGTCTGTTTATCACTTCAATTATAAACCGCACTTTAGTAACAAATCTTGAGGTGTTAGCTTGAATTGTGGTAAATGGCTGTCCTTTAGGTGCTAATGAAGGCATTTTGATTATAATGCCATTAGCGGATAACTCGGACACAATGTCTCTAAATCCTCTATCTAATACTAATGTGTCATTAGTGGAGCAAATGTTATTAAACTCATTATTAGAAATAATATCTCTTAATATTTCGGCGTCATTGTTTTTGCCTATATATGGGCCACAAATATCTAATATATACCCATCTGGGCAACACAACACAAATGGTTTAACTAAATTACGTTTTTTCTGTTCACTCCATGTGTCTCTCTGAATCTTATTGCACTCACTTTTATTCATATAACAGTAAGTGCCGTCTCCTACAACTATAGTTTTGTTAGATTCTGAAGAGAAGAGCTCACGAGAAATATCTGTTTTGTGTTCAATAACTACTTCTCTTGACACTTTGTTTAAGCCAACAAATTCTGTTACTAATTGTTCAACTAATTCAACGCGTATGTGTTCTATTGAACGTTGAACTACTCCTTCACTAACATTAAACAAATGTCCTAATTCAAAGGGCGTTGAATCGCGTCTCAATTTCACTAAATATATTAATAGTTTTGTCAATACACTTCGATTTTCAGTATTATTAGAGTTCTTTAAATACGGCACTAAATCACTCACTTGTTTTTTGGTTAAGCCAGTAAACTGACGAGACTTATTGTCATCCCATTGTTCAAATACACTATCACTATATGTCTTATCAATTGAAAGTTCAGACAAATCAAGAGATTGTTGAGAAGAAGTTTGACTCGACTGTGGTTTTGGTGTTTTTCGTTTACTATGTAAATAAGAATTTCTGCATTTCTGACAATACTTGTCTTTATCAGTCACTTCTTTATTGTTTTCAATACTTAAATATTCTCTCAATTCACTATTCGATTTACCACTACATGAATACAGTCTTCGCACTTTCAAATTGTCTATACGACTGCTGCATATGTCACAATATTTGTGTTTATTATTACTAGAATTTAAAGCCATTATTAGTTTAAATAATTAACCTAAATAGAAAAAACTATTAGTCATTTAAATTAAAATATGTGTGTGTTTGTGCTTGTTTGTGTGTTTATGTTAATCATACTCATACTCATACTCATACTCATACTCATACTCATACTCATACTCATACTCATACTCATACTCATACTCAGACTCATATTCCTACTCCTACCCCTACCCCTACCCCTACCCCTACCCCTACCCCTACCCCTACCCCTACCCCTATCCCTACCCCTACCCCTACCCCTACCCCTACCCCTACCCCTACCCCTACCCCTACCCCTACCCCTACCCCTACCCCTACCCCTACCCCGACTCCGACTCCGACTCCGACTCCGACTCCGACTCCGACTCCGACTCTGACTCTGACTCTGACTCTGACTCTGACTCT
>JAQFXP010004485.1:0-10602 GCA_034693685.1 Belba bartosi
AAACAAAACAATGCTTTCGAAACCGAAAATGACTTATATTTATACATAAATTATGTTTCGCTTGTTTTGAGTTTTATCTACAGTTAGATTCAAAAATAAAATACTCTTTAATTGGACTAAAATTTATATTTAATTTGAGGGCTATTCTCAAACCAGGGGTTTATAAGAGAATAAGTAGGAAAATATAAATATTTGCCTTGTTTCTCTTATTATCTTCTATTATCTCTGGCTTCACTATTAATTATGTGAACCAGGCATTGTGAAGGGGGAATTAGCCAACCCCCTTGATTTTGAAAATTGGCATTTATCCCCCCCCCCCCCTAGCATTTGGTCCGAGAAAAGGTACCCCCTCGAGGTTTTGCTAGCTGCCGAAGGCGGCCTGCAAATTTTTTGGGTTTTTTGTCCAAAATTAGAAAATTTTCCATAAATTGGTGCTAAATTTGGTTTAAATCCAGTTAAATTAACTAAATTTAGTTTAAATCCAGTTAAATTAGATAAAATTTCATCACAAATATATAGGTTTTTTGAGCGTTTTTGGAAAATCCCTCCCCTGATTTCCCCTAGGTTTTTGGCCAAAATTTTGGGGAAAATCTTTTCCCTGATCCCCCCTGGATCGGTCGACCTTCTCACTCCATGTTGTGAACTTTGGAGTATTTCCTAGAGTTTTCTATAAAGCAGTAAGTGGTGAATATAGTGGTGTTTTGAGAATGAAATTTATTAAAATTTTAAAACTTATGGGAAATATAGTAAAATAAAAAAAATTAATATCGAATATATTAAAGTCGAAAATATTAATTATTTTTATTTTACAAGAATCGATCATATTTTTTATTTTACTATATTTGAAATTAATATTTTCGACTTTACTATATTTGATATAAGTTTTAAAATGTTAATAAATTTCATTCTCAAAACACGACTACATTTACCAATAATTATTACTGCTTTGTAGACAATTCTAAAAAATACTCATGGTATTTTATAACACAGTAAAATTTGTTTAGAAAAAATATAAAATATAAAATATAAAAATTGTTTAATGCAAAAAATAATTAGATAGGAGTAATTTTATTTTTTTAAATTTTAACATGCAGCCAGATTACCAATCTATAAATGCAATATTTGTAACTCATACAAATTAAAAATTTTTGGTTGTTTTTATTTTCATAACTTTGAAATATTAATGCTAGCTATAATTTAAAAAATTAAAAATTTATTTACCAAAAACATTTCAAAAATAAAACACAAATTTACTATTGCAATTGTTACAATTTGCAATAAATTAATGTGAGTTAATTTAAAATAGAATTTTCTCTTAAAAATTTGTTTTTATTTTTAAAATGTTTTTGGTAAATAATTTTAAAAATTTTTATATTATAACTACAGTAGCATTAATATTCCAAAGTTATAAAAATAAAAAAATTTAAAATAAAAACAATCAAAAATGTTCAATTTGTATAAATTACAAATATTGCATGTATGTTTTTTGGATAATTTTAAATAGAAACAGTATTTGATTAACAAAAGAATTGATTATATAATTTAAAATTTAAATCCTAGTTCTTTATACAGTATTAATATATTGTTTTATATTTTGGCAAAATTATAGCTTTCAAACGCATAATTAATTACATTTATACAATTTTATTATTAATTAAATCATTTTCCTAATTTAACCAATTTGATTATTAACTAAAACTGTTATTTTAAATCAAAATAAGTTACTTTTATAAGAAAATTCAATCTGATCGAGGTGCAATTATACCCAGGCACAATTGCATAGATTACGATTGTCTCAATTTGTCCGATAATCGCATAAACACTTTTAGTTATACATTAGTAACAAAATAAGAAAATAAATTCTCACAAATCGTATTAACCAAATTAATCCGGTTTATCGAATTAAGCTGAACTTAGTCATCGATCTAAAGTTGTTTTTAAATACAATTTTTTATTTTTAGTTACAACTCAAATAAAATTTACCGGTAATTGAATTAAGTGTTGAATTTCGTCGATTAATACAAAATTTATTTTCAAAAATTGAAATCAAATTCTTATTTCAAACGACAGATAAATGAGCGATAAATACATCAAATGTTTGCATTCGGCGAATGAATTAAGTTTAAAAGAAATGACAAATAAAATCAAAACAAAAAATATTTTAAAACAAATCAAAATATCGGTCAATAAGGAAAGTAATGATAATTTTAAAAAATGTAATCGAAAACTCGTTTATACTCTAATAAAAAACCAAAAGTTATTTCAATTGAAATACAATCAAAATCTCTATAATTAGTGCTAATTAGTCAACAATAATGGAGAGGAATGTAGTCAAAGTGGTTTATAGCCTCCAACTGGCCTTCTTCTTATCGGGTAAAGTGTCGATCGACCGATTGAGGCCAATGTGTCGATACGGACACTCCTTATTGAGTTCGCATCGCTGGCCAGAGCGCCAGCGCTCGCATTCGTGGCCATCATTACAGCGCTTCTTGTATTGGGAATACGACATCGAATTGTATTTAACCATTTGTTCCTGAGTTGGCGTAAATCGAAGCAAAAGAGTCTTATTGTCCTTACATTCGGAGAACGACTTCGACTGCCAATCGCAGACCAGTTGTGTCGCCGACTCATGTATTTTGTAGTGAATGAACGCATAGCCGACGCCCGACGGCTGGTAGAAGTCAACGACTGTTCCGTATTGTTTGAGCATATCTTTCATCACTTTGTGTTCGAAATTGTTTTTCAAATTAGCGATATATACGCCTCTCAGTCTCATCAGGTTTGTCGGCATTTCTCTGTTCTGTGCCAGTGATGACGCACTCGATCTGTGCGACGCTTCCGACGATATGTCGGCCGGGAATGAGTTGCCCAAAGACACAGTCCTTCGCTTCTTATTCCTCTGGAAGCAAAACGGTGGCGACTGGTCATTGCCCTCGAAGTCGCACAGTTTTGACACATTATCTGAATTCCAGGTCTCGTCAATCCACGTCTGAATTGAATTCAACTTTTTCTCTTCGCCCCAATCTTCCGGTGCGATCGAATTCTTATTAAAATCGCAATTCATTGAATACCTCTCTTCGGATTCGTCCACTTCTGTCACTATTGGACCCGAAGTGGCCATCGATTTGACCGATTCGTGCATCAGATTGTCATCAAATCGAATCATTTGGGTTTCATCAGAACATTGGTTGCAATCATCAAACTGTTGGTCACTTTTGGCGAAGTCCTGTGCATTCATTGGTTTCCAACAATTGTTTATTGCATTAATTGATCCGAAATTAGAGGCCGACAGCCCTTCCGGAAACGAACCAACTTTTGAATCACTCATTGACTCTGAAATCGCTTCTAATATATTATAATTACAGAAATATAAATAAATAATATATTAGAAAATTATTTTCAAAAATAATGTCAAAATAATTACTCAAATTCTCGCAATTCTTAACCGAAACGGAATGATTGGCCAGACTTTGAACGTTGGAATCGTTATCGCAATCGACAATAAGCGGCAAAATATCGAATTTATTGATTTTGGAGTCGGAATCGATATTTTCGATGCATTCCTCGAGATATCTGTAATTGATAGCACTCTTCAGACTCAACACTTCATCGAATCCCTGTTTGACCAGAATTTTAAACTTCAAATAATTTAATTGATTTATCAATAATCCGAATAAATGTGCGTTAATTCGAATCGATTTCTCAAACATTTGTAGCGATTCCTCGAATCTCTTCAGATCTAAGAGTATTAAAGCGCCTGAAGTGCAGACAAACAAACAATTGGAACAAAACGTGTATCAAATGTATCGACAATTGAGCCAAACCTTGTAGATAGCATTGGAAGCGATTGTCGGCCAATCGGATGGCGCCGAACACGTCCTCCAGAGCCATATCGAGCGCTTCTTTAGAGCCAACACTTTGATAGCAATGGGCTCTCAATAGATAGTAAACGTAATTAAGATTATTATTGGGATTATTATCGGCATTACTGCTGATAATAACAGTCAACCAATTAATTGCCTTCAGATACGACTTCTTCTCGATTTCCCCAACTATTAGTCGATAGAAATGTTTGGAATTTGCGTTCAAATCCATTTCGACTCAATTCTAATCAAAACTAATTTATTAATTCAATTCAAACCAATTTGTAAACCGAATCCGATTATTAAAATCAGTATTTGTTTACATTTGTTGTCTTTTAACTAATCTATTGTTTGACTCAATTGGAGCCAAAACTCGTAATTGATTTCATTTGCGATTACGTTATTGCGACCAATAATGACTCAATGAGTGGCGTAACTGATGTACAGTTTGTTAAATGTTTTGATTCAATTTGATTTTCAAATTAATTTTTGTTTCAATTTTTTCATTTAAATCTTTACTCATTTTATTTGAATTAATTAGATTTATAATATTTGATAATTTTATTATTAAAAGATAATTTCTTGTTCAATATATTAGCTTGCACTTGACTATTGCCAAGGCAAAAATGATTAAAGTTTACCATAATAATTATTTCACAATGTTAACTTTATTTAAATTATTTTTTAATGTAAATTATTTGACTTTAATTCATTTATAATTTGTTGCTTGGTATTGATTTTAAGTATTTAATTTAAAAATATTAATTTAATTTCATCATATTCTTTGCATTGCATAATATTTTTAGTAATTTTTATTAATAATTTACTAGATTTTTATAGCATTATTTTTTTTTCTAGCATGGCAGTTAATTTGCAAAAACTTTAGAGTTAGTAATTTGTTAAATTTCCAAATGTCTTTTACTTTGCTTGAATAATTTAATTAAAATAAATATGTTTAAAAATTTGATAATAAATTACATAACTGTTTAATGTATGTGAAAATTTAGTTAAGATTGGTAAAGTTTACTAAAATATATAAAAGCATCAAGCAAAAGTGTCATTCACCCGGTGATGAACTTTGATACAACACTACCGAGTAATGACACTTAATAACTAGAAGCTGGTAAAAATATTTAAACCTGATAAATAGTTTTAAAATGATTTATTACAGTTTATGAAAATAGATTTTGATATTTTTGCTATTTATATGAAATAGACTATTAGCAAGGAAAAATTCTTAATTAAGAATATATAAGTCATTTATTTCATAGATTTAATCTTATTTTTTATTTAATATTAAGATTACATTTAGAAAAGTGTTCTTTTCAACAAATATTTTTACAAAAATAGGTAACAAATTGTCATAAAAATCAATTTATAGTCTAATACATCTGTATATATCAGTACAGTATTGAGCGAAATCACGCTTTCATTTTCATCTGATTAACAAGAAAAGGTCTTATTATTCGGAATTTTCTCTTAATTAAAAAACTAAACAAAATTAAAACTTTTGTTCGCATTCGAGAAATTTTCTCTTTAGTTGAAGAATATCACAAAAAACCTATAAATTAGGAAACAATCAGAAAAAAGTTAATTAAAATTTTTTTTCACTTATAATAGAGTTTTTTAATTCATTATCGAAGTCGTTATTCCGAATGAAATTGTTTGCCAAATAAGACGTTTTATTAATCATTATTGTAATTGAATTGAATTGAATTTTTATATTAAATTTAGTCAAATCTTAATTTGATTGCGTTCTACACAAACCGGTACTACTCTTATGTTATTGAGTTCTAGTTCTTGTTGACCAACACTCAGACCGTAATCTATTGAGCACTCGTGTGAAGGCACTGAACATATTGTTTGTTCTGGAACTGATTCCAATGACAATTTCGCCAGTTTTCCATATCCTGTTGTCTGACCTCTCCGTAAACTATTAGTGTTGTTGTGCGAGAGATAGGAGTCGTTTGGATTCAAATTAGTCGTCAAAACAGTACTGATTGGCGAATGACTCGACGCTCGAGACAACGACTTCTGGTGCGACAGCATTAGTGACGTCTCTTCGGGAAGTGAAGCCTATGTTTCGATTACAAGAGCAGAGAATAGTTATAATAACATAAATTGATTTAGAGCTAAGACTTTGATCTATCGTTTTTAGTTCACTAAACCCTTCCTCTCATCTCTCACTTACTCTCAATACTCGTCTCGTATTCAAGTAATGGACTATTTATTGAAATTGATTTTTTGAACGAAAAAAACTCAACATTTCATTTAAATCGAATTTTTTCTTCTTTTCTCCTCACATATAAATCCCACATAAAATTGAATCTCAACAAGATATGAGAAAATATAACAAATTCTATATTATGTTATGTTTGCAAATATTTATCGTTTGGAAAAATTTTAATAAATATTATAAATATATTTCGCAAAATCTAAGTTATGATTCAAAATATTCTTATTAGTTTACAAAATGAATTATATATATTATATATACAAATAATAACAATAATTTACTTTAAATATCAAAATATTTAACAAATAAAAAATTATCCCGTTGGAATTTAGTTTGTAAAAAAAATATTCCCTATGTTCTTCCAGTTTGATGCAATTGGGAAATTTTTTAATCAAGATAAAGAAATTTTCCTAAATTAATGCTAAATCTCATTTAAATTTAGCTAAAATTTGCCCTGAATCTATTTTAAACCATGGTCAAAATGCAGACATAATTAAATGGTTTTAAGCGATTTAGAAAAATGTCTTTCCCTTATTTCTTGCCCTGAATATCTGATTTTGATTAAACTAAAAAATATAATTTATCCTGTGTATTTTATTTTTAAAAATATAATAAAAACTTTTAGACAAAATTAAACTTTAAAAAAACTCAAAACAAGACAAAAAAATTAAATCAATTTATAAAACTTTGCTAGAAACTTTAGAGCAATCATAAGATGCATTAGTCACTCATTCAGTAAAAAAAAATTATATCAAATAATAAATTCACTCTAAGTATAAGATAGCACTAAAAAACAAAAACAAAAAACGTTTGATTAAAAAAATAGTTGAGAGAAGAGGAGAGAAGATGAGATGTAATAGATTAGTGAATAGGAGTGAAAAAGTGTGAAAATGAATGAAGAAATGCATACGTCGTCGCTGTGATGATAGTGAAGATGGTTATGACCGGCAGAAGCTATACTAATACTGCGTTTCGGTGTTGTCTCCGGTGCTCTATTTTTAGCATTCCTGTCCAACTGATAGTAAACTCCGGCAAATATTAACATATTTAAGATTAGTAGTGAGCAGCCAATAGCGATTGTCACGGATAGAGCAGTGGCGTAGCCGTTCTCAGTTGAGTTGGTCGACAGGGCAGTGGCCGTCGAGTTCTTGTGCTGAGCGCTGGTGTCGTCGATCACAGATATGCCACCGACTGAGTCGTGATTGAGAACTGAGTTGTCGTCGTTTATGTTTTTGTTCAATAGAGAGGTCATTGTTGTAAACCGTTTAGTGCCGGGGATTGGACTAAACCCGGTGTCAAACGGAGGCGTCGGCAGAGGCTGTAGAAACTTGAAAGCGATTTGTCGAACAACGCCGTCATATGTGCTCGGGTTCTCGTGGTCTTGCAGTAAGTGGTGTCTTAAGTACACGTCTTCATCGCCCGGCTTATGGAGATGTGGTATTAGATGTAACCAAAATGATAGCCTATGGCTGTGGTAATGGTCTCTCACTTTGGGCTTCATTCCTGTCGATACAAATAAACATTTATTCTTTAGAACAACATTTTAATAATTTTTCATTCAATTTGAACATTGTAGATAAACGGGCAGATAATTACCAGATAATTGTTATAAAAAATTATCATTTAGCCATTTTTGAGAATAAGTGCAATTACTCCGTTTAAAACATCTTTAAAAAGTTTTTTATATTTATTTTTTTTTGCAAATTTTTTCTTTAACTATAAAATTAAAGTTATATCACTTGAAAAGATTTAATGGTCTGAAGAGTCCTAAGAGTCTAATTGTGTCTGAAAGTGATTGATCGAAATTTTAAAGATTTTTTTAAGTGTGAAAAAAGTCGAAAAAATTAAATTTTTTGAAAATTATTCTTTTGAAAAAATGTCTGAAGGAATTTCAATGAAGTAGAAAAATTCCGAACAAAGTTTAGCTACTTTTAGAAATAAGTTCTTCACTGAATAGTAAAAAATCAGAGACTGAGATAATCAATATTTACGACAATATTATTATTTATGAGTTTTATGATTGCTATCCATACCTATCATCAGATATTTTCTCTGATTCGTGTCATACAGAGGCCACTGAACGCTATCGAATCGACCTTTTGTTCTCTCATTTGCCGTTTGTTGTGGCGTTTGTGGATCTGATTCATGATGTCCTACATTTGGATCACTGCAAACATTCGAATAGATTAATTCAATTAATTATTGTTCTATTTTAAGTTTAAATTTTTAACTCTTAAAAACTTTACAGCAATTTATCTTTTGCTGTAAAAATGTTTGATTTTATTATTTATACAGAAAGAAAGTTTTTATTTTGTTAGATTAAATGTTATACCAAATGTACTTCAATTGCGTTTATTTAAATATTTATATTAATATTAATTATATACAACAAATGATATACTTTTTTGTCGTTTTGTAAAATGAAACACTATTTTTAGTTTTTTAGAGACAATTTATAATGATTAGATGACAAAAAACAAGTTGAACGAATAAATTTGTCAAAAAATGTCCAAGAGCATAAAAAATTTACGACAAATAAAGCGCAAGGGATTTAAGCAAGCGGGAGAATAAAATATAACAATTTTAAGACATAGGCAATACTCTATAGAAGTTTTTTTCTTCTCTCTAACAGAAACTTAACTTTTAAATAATGACAACTCAAAAGGCATAGAATAGGGTATAAATAAAATAGAAATGTATTGAATAGTTAAGGGAATGGGCTTTCAATAGATGATTATCAGCTGTAAAATACATCGAATACAGCGAAAAAATGGTCGGAAATTGAAATACGATATTACATGAAAAAGGATAGAAAAAAATTTGAACTAAACAAACAAAAAATCCGATCAATTTGTTTAGAAGAGACTGAGTTTGAAGATAGTATTTGATATAATAGGGAGAAAAGAGGAGTAAATTTTTTTATTATTCCGATAAAATCGATTCTACTTATTGTGATCTTATTTTACAGCCAAAACCAATTGAAATTTTTTTTTACTTCTCGCTCTCTATCTCTCTCCCAGTCCTTCTCTCACTTTCCCATTCTTTTCATATTTTATTAAACGGAAAGACGAATAATAAAAATGAGAGAAAGAGAGAGATTTTTATGCAAAAAAATTCAATAAAATAAATATTGAATTGTGATGACAGGACTTCATATTAGAGGCTTATATTTCATACTCATACGAGTAGTTTAAGCAAAAGCTTGAAATGTGTGTAAAGCAGTCAATACTGTATATAGAGTACTGTTTAATGTATTGAAAACAAATTCTTCCAATTCTTAGAAAATCCGATTTTCGACTAAAGAATTAAAAATCGCAAATAGTTTGAAAATGAAAGTCAATGGAAAATAATTTAATTTAATTACAGATCCGTTGAATATCAGTTCGTATTGACTGCAATAAGTATCGAGTGTTCGAGTCTATGCCAGTGCAGTGCCAGAGCAGTGCCAGTGTAGAGGCATAGCATCGAAATGAGTTGTAAAGTGAGTACAGAATTTCGATTCGAAGGAAATGTTTTTCTTACAAAAGAATCGAATCGAACGGAATGCGAATCGTGACTCAGGAGACAAATCATGGCACAAATGGTATGTCTTTGCATACATTGATCCCTTGGCTTAGCTCTGGCACTGACGAGTCTTGAGTCTATGGGTGATAGGGCTATGGAGAGGGTTGAGCCGAGAGGAGAAGAGAGGAGTGAGAGAATGAAGAGAGGATTGCAATGCTTGCAGATTCGAAACATTCTAATTAGAGTCACAAATATCTAATACAACAATACTTACAATAATATACTTGAGTTCACTATTGAGTTAAGAGAGACTAAAAACTCGAACAACTCTTAAGGAAGTGTTAAGAGAAATACTAATACGACTCTCTCCCCTGCTCTCTCTCTCTCTCTCTCTCTCCCTCCCTGCTCTCTCTCCCTCCTGCTCTCTCTCCTGCTCTCTCTCCTGCTCTCTCTCCTGCTCTCTCTCCTGCTCTCTCTCCTGCTCTCTCTCTCTCTCTCTCTCTCTCTCCTGTTCTTTCTCCCCTCCAGTGTCTCACAAACAAAATTCAATATAAAATTGCGAAACAAATCGCTTCTCTTAATACACCAGTGCTTAAGAAATGATAGTTTAAGAGAGAGTATAGAAAAAGAGTATTTCTAATCCAAGAATTTTAATTAGACTTTATTTGCTTAGACTCGGAGTTAGAGCACTGTTTGTGTTGTTCTCAAACTTGAGTTACAAATAAAGTTTTGATTAGAAATTCTGTCGATCATTACAGCAATGATTTTATAATTAAATAAAACATTTTTTCTTCGCTCAAGAAATAACTTTATAAGATAACTGCGAAACGAAATTTTGAGCTCAAATACTCAAATATCGGTAATTAGATTAAGAAAATTTTGAGCCACTGTTTGGCTAATCAGAAGAATGTACTTAATTTCTTACCCGAATTTGGCGAAATTGATCCAATAAGTCATGACAGCCTCAGAAAGGGTTACTTCAGGTTTGCTATAATTATT
>JAQFXP010004486.1:0-10599 GCA_034693685.1 Belba bartosi
AATTTAAAAATTTTCAATTATGCGAAAGCCCGTTTTAAATTATTTTTAAAAATAAATTTATTTAATTATATAAATGTAAAAAAAATTTCAATTCAATATTTTTTGGGGGCGGGGTCTAAATTAATTTCCAAATTTTTATATTTTGCTATTTTATTCTATTGAAGTCAAATTTTTAAAAATTAATTTTTCGAAAACTATTACGAATAAAAAAATTTTAAAAAATTACTTTGTGTAGAATAAATTTTTAATGCAAATTATAAATAAATCAATTTAATTTGGCAAAATTTTTGAAAATGCCCTTTCCTCTTTGTATTAACTTTAATTAAATATTAAACTAATTAATAACTTTCTCATATTCATTAGTAGTATTAAATTATTTAGCTTGTAATTTTTAAATATTTAAAATTTTAAATAAATTTAATAAAAATAATTACATAAATATCAAACAGCTTTAAAAGTGAAAAATACGATTCATTTTTTTTAATGACCAAAATAGTCAGAATTTCAATTAAATAGTTTTGCGAAACTGGTATCTGAATTGCATTTCTATTCAAATATTTTTTTTCAAAAGGCTTTTCCTTAAACGATAGGCAAGAATTGGTATCATTAGTGTCGATACAATCTTCGCTCTAATTCACGAATAAATATATAAAAATTTGTATATATTTTACAATATTTATTTTAGAATGTATATTTTTAATATTACTGTACTTCTTTATCAAGTATTTTTAAATCAAAATGCAACTTGCACATTATATATTGTATGATATGGATAATCATTCCATAGTAAGGTTGCTAAATTTTAAAAAATAATTATAAACTTTAAAATAAATTTTCTTTGATAACTTACCCAAGATTTAAAAATACTAAACACGTTATTTGAAGTAATATTTGTACTTGAACAATTAATATTTGCTTGATGTATAATGTTTTCTTCAATTTGTTTTATAGAAAACATAGAATTTAATTTATCTTTTATGTCCATTTTTAAATACAATTATTTAAGTAGGATGGCTTTTCAATATTATAGTCAAATTATAAACTAAAATAATAATATTTTGATTATGTTTTACTATTATCATAGACAATATATTAAATTAATTTATATTTTTGATTTATATAAATTATAATGTTATTATCTTTTCAAAAAAATTAAATTTATTATAATTAATAAATTTTATTATTATTTAATTTTTTTCCATTTAACTAAATTAATAAAATTGATAATAATGTTTACAATAAAGCATGTAAATTTAAACAGTTATTATATTGAATACATAATTTCAATTTCATTAAAAATATGTAAATTTTAACGTAATAAAAAAAACTAAACAAGTTGGCAAAAATATTTACAATATGTTTACAAAAATAAAATTAAAATTGCATAAATAAATATTATTTTCATTAGAATTATTTGCATTTAAGATATAAGACATTATATAATATGACAATCAAACATAAATTTTATTAAATTATTTAAACTTTTATACTAAATATAATTCAGACTTTAAGATTTATGTGCTTAAAAGCAAATCAATTTTAATTGTTTAGACAAAATATTAAATGAACATTTTTAAATTGTACAAATAGTAACATCGAAAAGATAACAAAAAGCATTTTACAATTATATCAAACATAAAATATGTTAATAATGATAAATAGTAAATATCAAATAATTAAATTAACCAATTAGTCTTTAAACAATTTTAAAATAATTAAAAATTTTTACTTATTTAAAAATTCTGCCTCGGATAAAATATACATTAGAATAAATTTTTTTATTCAGGTTAAATGAAAATAATAAATGTTTTTCAATCAGACTTTTAATCAGGAATATTATTAATCAGTTTTAATTAAAATGTTAAACTAAAAAATAAACAATAACATAATTTTAATTTATAATATATTTGCAGACATAATTAACAAGTTAGAACAATTTTGTTTATTAGTTTAATTTGTCATATATATTGTATTTATATTTTTGCATTGGTAAATCTCAATAATAATATCTCTTATATTTTATCAGAACAATATTAGGAAATCTTTGCAAGTAAATTTTTCTTTGATTTATATTCGGTTTTTTCTCATTTTTATACACGTTTTCAAATAAAATAAATATAAAACAAACAAAATATCCGATTAATAACAAAATAATGCATTTTTAAACATAACCGATAAGTCAATTGCATTCAGATCTCTATTATTATCTTTTGGTATCTTAACGTCATTCAGAATACCACCAAAACCTGACATCGCTTTTAAATAATATTCTTCGATTAGTTGATAATAATTTTTTTTCAATTGATAAAAACAATGTTTAGTCAAATATGAGATTCAATGCAATGCATAATAATATCATGTGTTTTTATCTCTTAGTATATAATTGCTTTCGTTCTGAGATAAGTTGTTATTAGATTAAACCATGCAACTATGGCTATGAATTCAATATTGAAATAATTAAAGCTTTTATGTTTTACTCGTTTAAAAAATGATAATTTTTAACGTTTAACTTTATCCTGGCAAACTGTCGAAGTGGTTCAATACGTTTGACTGCAAATAAGTCTGACTTAATAAACAGGTAGTGGGTTCAAACCCCGCCTAATTATTTTTTTTAAAGATTTAATAGAATTTGGGGGAAAAGGCGACCACGTGCTGCTTACCAAGCGCCGTTAATTGTTAGTATACGAAATGTTTAACCACAAACTACGTATACGGGGCGTTCAGGTGTGCTCTTAAAAATGTGACCACTTTCTAGAGTTACCATACCTTACGGTAAAGTGACAATCTTTGACTGAGTTAAAACCTCCGGTTGTGCAAAAAATAAGCCCTCGGATGTGATAAAAAACATTTAATTTTCCTAATTTAACATTTAAATTTTTATGTTTATATATTCTAATTTTTAAAAATATTCTTATAACTTATAATTTCTTTTGTAATTTTAGCTCTTTATTTAGTATGTTTTAAAAACAATAAAAAATATTAGTTTAATAATTTATAATTACTGAGTCGTTTCAGTACTTAAATAAAAATTTTTAATTTTTAATATTTTAATTTATTTGTTATCTTTTAGAGTAAAAACGCATTAAATTAATAATAAAATGCAAGAATTTTGTGTTTATTTAATTAAAATTAAAGATATTTATTTTAAAAAATAAATATGTTAAAATAAATAAATAAATAAAATAATATAAAATAAAGTACAATAAACAGTAAGCCAAAAAGAAAAGGCATCTTAAAGTTTCACTTTCCTAAAGAACCACAATCAATTATTCTATAAAACTACTAAACTAAATAAAGCAACCCATGAATAAAGAAATAAAAAGAACAGGAAAAGCGTGCCTGTACACATATTCTATTAAATTTTACTAAAATAACATAGTTATTTAGAAATTAAATATTTAATTTCATAAATTTTTTTTATAAATAATTAATTAATTTTATAATTTTATTTATTAAATATTCTATAAATTTACATTATTATATATTTTTGAATTATTCATTTAATTAGAAATATGAGCTTGATAATTTTATTTTTTAATTAAATAACTTACAGTAAGGCTAACTTAATAGCCGATTGTTTATCTGTGCGATAAATAAATTCAGCTGGTGACTGATAATATTTATGTTTTGAGGTAACAATATTTATATTGGGCATAAATACTCGATATCTTGCCGAAGTAAAAGAATCCTGCAATAAAATTATTTTTCCGCTAAAAAAATCTATAATAAGTTGATCCACATCCATATCGGCGTCAAATCTATCAATTCTTGGTTTTATAAAATCAGGAAAATATTTGTCTTCATTAGATAATACGAGAATTTTTAAGTTTTTATTATTAATAATGTCTTCCAATGTTTCAACCATTGGTACAAATTTGTATTTCGAAAACGATCCCAATATTACTCTAACAAAACATTTTGTTAGAATTGTTGAACAAATTATCCAAATTATTAATGTCGTAATAAATGCAATTTTATTGTGTTTTGGAATA
The DNA here is from genome assembly GCA_034693685.1 of Belba bartosi. Taxonomy (NCBI): domain Eukaryota; kingdom Metazoa; phylum Arthropoda; class Arachnida; order Sarcoptiformes; family Damaeidae; genus Belba; species Belba bartosi. The sequence continues at coordinate 3,993 of JAQFXP010004486.1, forward strand.
ATTTGTTCAAAACTTTCCAATATTTGCGCCGATTGTGTCGTTAATGTTTTATATATTAATTGAAATGATTTATTAAATGTAAAAAATTTTTTGTTTGATTTATTTAGCAAATACACCAAGGTAATTGATGAAATAGAAAGTAATTTTCAAATCTATTTATAAATATAAAATATTCATTATTTAAAAATTATTTTATTATTGAGTAATTTAAATTAAAAGCAGTATAGGGGGACTCCGGGAAGATTTTATATCAATAGATTTGTAATATTGCACTGCATATTTTAATATAATTCTTGAAATTAGATAGAAGTTAAATAATACTTAAAGAGTAAATATTAATATTACATATTATGTCAATAATTAAATTCAATATTAATATTTTCGACATTAGTATATTTAACATATATTTTTAAATTTTAATAAATTTTAATCTGCATACTTTTTATATAATCACCAGATATTAGTAGCGATTCTCGTAGTTTAATAGATTGCAATACATTACGAGTACATTCTACGTATTGCTTACGAAAACATTATAAATAAATTCAATAAATTAAAGTTCAAATATAGTAATATCAAATATGTTAAAATCAAATATGTTAATAATAATGTGTAATGCGGGGAAAGACGGTACTGCCAGTTAATCCGAATCGAGTCGATTCCTACACATTACAAATCAGAGTTAATAGGTTTGTTCGGGAATGCATTCCTTTTCTTCCCGAGCACTCAAATATCCGATTATGAGTTGGACACAAAGCACAGACACTTGTCAACACTTTACTCTCATTAAACATAATTCAAAACAAATGGTTTAAATAACAAATCAATTACTTTATTAAAATAATATATAAATCAAGTAACAGTAGAAGTGCTTAAACAGTACTGAATGAATACAATGTATGAATGAATAAAATAATGTGAATACAATTCACTTAAAACTTAAATAGTTGTAAACATTTGGATGACTGGGTCTCAGAATACAAGTCATATAAATAACCTAAAATTTAGATTTAGACTTAGTATTAGTCTTGAACTTAAACTATATGCAGGGATGAGTCTACTAGCATATGACAAAAATAATAACTTTATTGGTTAACTCAATCAGTTTAAAATTGGTATCCTTTGAGAACCATTACAGTATAAATTATATATATAAAAAATTATAAAATTAACAAAAGTTTTGCTTTAAATGCTTTTAATGTAGCAATGTTAATGTTGAATATGTTAATGTATAATATGTTAATGTCAAATATGTTAATTTGAAATATTTTAATGTCTAATATGCTAATGTCGAATATTTTAATTTTAAATATATTGATGATAAATATAATTTTATTTTTTGTATTCACCGTTAAGCTCATAGACCAAACTTATTATAACATATATATTATTTAACATTTATAAAATTAACATATACGATTTTAACCTATTCGACATTACTATATTTAACCGTAACATGATAAATTTACCGTATTTATAAAGTTTCCGTAAACAATAAGTAACCATACTCGCCATGTACACCAATCTATAGAGCTACCAGAATCGCTACGATTACACATGTCTAAAAATCACAATATACTGCTTTGTAAAAATTTTTGGTAAAAAACTTTAAAAAATCAAATTGCATTAAACAAATTGTTTAAAAGTAGCGAAAGTTTAAAACATTTATAATTTTATAAAGTATTATATCAAATTAAACTTTTTAAGAAAATTACTTTTATTTCATAAATAACATAACTCTAATAACTTTGATTTGAATTTTAAATAATAAATAAAAATGTAATATATAAACAGTTTTGAAGTATAAGAATGAAGTGAAGGTTGCGTTAATAATTTTTTTATTTTAAATCAAATGTGTATTTAATTTAATAAAAAGTTAAATAAATAGAGTTTATAAACAGTAACTAAAAATAGTAAAACAAAATTATAGTTAAATAATAATTAAGTGTATTAACAAAGTCTTGGCCTATATATTGGCCTAGACAATTAATGACACAGCAAACTACAATACCTGACATACGAGCACGGTGAGTCAGAGATTAAAAATAAATGCGTCTAAACGAAAGTGAAAACTTACGCAACCACAAGTAATGTTTTTACTGAAAGACACATTTAAACAGCTTATTCTCTAAAAGTCATTCGACAATATTAAGAACTAGTTTCATTTTTTAATTAAATTATTTAAATTAATTTATTTGGCTATAATATTAAATATTGTAATGTGCAAATCTAAACCAAATTGTATGTTAAGTCGGTCTCACATTTGAAACAATCAGGTTTATTGGTTAAGTTGCAGGGAATTTTCCAGTACTTTCTGTGCACTTGAATATTCATATTATGTTTAGTTGAGTTTAGTCGGTTCTTAATTTAACTCGGATAACAAAATTTAGGGTTTACTCAGCATTAAACAAAATATATACTTAAATTAAATATAAATACAAGCCATATTGATGTGGTTTAAAACACAGCATAAGTCTAGTTAACATCTCGAATATATATATTCTACTAAATACAAATCGCAACCGAATATAAATACTATAATATATTTTGACTTTGTTTATTTATTTAGTTGTTGTAAACGAACCGATTGCGAAATAACTGTTTTAAAGTTGAAATCAACAGACGCTCTCATATCATAACCTATAAATCATATTTTGTAAAATAAAAATATTAATTGAGTTAAAATTTAAAATTGTTAAAAGTGGGAGTAAAGAGAATAACAGGCATTTCCACTAGTTATTTATACTTATACTTATATACTTAAAAATTAGTTCAAATGTTTTTCTGATGATTGTGTCATTCAATAGTAGTCATAGCTTTAAACATAAATTTTGTTATATTTTATCTAAACATTAACTTTTGCTTTTATGACTCTAAACGCTTTTGACATTATTTTAACTTAACGTTTACTAAATGTAATAAATATAATAAAAATAATTACATTAATATCAAATAATTTTATTGTGGAAAAATACGATTCATCTTTTTTAATAACCAAAATAGTCAGAATTTCAATTAAATAGTTTTGCGAAACTGGTATTTGAATCGCATTTATATCCAAATATTTTAAATCAAATGGCTTTTCCTCAAACGATATACAAGAATTTTTGTTATTATTATTGATAGAATTTTCGTCCTAATTGTCAAATATTTATATTTTACTCACTTTAATTTTTGTATGTTTAATTTTTGTATGTTTAATTTTTGTATGTTTAATTTTTAAATATACTGTACATCTCTATTAAGTATTTTAATATCAAAATGCAACTTGCACAATATATATTGTATAATGTGCATGATCATCCCATAAAAAGGTAACTAATTTGTCAAAAAATAATAGTAATTATTAAAATTTTTTATTTGTTAGCTTACCCAAGCTTTAAAAAAAGAAAATGATTTATTTGATGTATTGTTTGTACTTGAACAATTAACATATGAATGATGTAGAATTTTATCGTTAATTTGTTTTATAGAAAACATAAGATTTAGTTTATTAAGTAAATCCATTTTTAAACAAAATTATATTACCAAGTTAAATAGTTAATATTTTAGTTAAAGTATAAACTAAAAAATAAAATATAATTATTAAGTTTGGTTTTTATCATATTACAATATATTGATTTAATTAATTTTTTTAAATACGTAAATAGCATTTATGTAAATGTAAATAGCACTATGCAAAAATATTTTATTTTAAATTTTATTTATATTTGTTAATATACATTTAAAAACAATTTAATTATTAACATTATTAAATTGTTAACATTTATTATTTAATCAATAAAATTATTTTTTTTGCAACGTTATCAGAGATAAAAAAAAAAGTTCTAAAGTTTATTTATTTATCCGAACACAACAACATCATATACAATAAAATAAAATTTTAATAATTATTTCTGTCTATTAAGCAAGATTAAAAAATTTCTTAAAATTTAAGCATTAATTTAAAGCTTAAAATGTATTAAATGTTTTAAGAAATATTTTAATATATTTTATTCACTGTAAACCCCCTAGATATAATTAATAGATTAATTAATAAGATTGTTTTAAAAATATAATTTTATTATATTGATTTGTCAATTATAATAACAATAAATATAATTTGAGTTTTTATATAAGTACTATTTTTTAAATTATAAAATCTATAATTATTTATCAATTACAAATGACGTTTTTAATTTATTACACTAGTCTAAAATTTTAAAATTAATACCAAAAAAGCAAAAAAAATTTTAACTTATAAAATACATTTTCATAAAGTAAATAAATTATAAAGAATATTTTTATATACAAAAGCTGTAATTCAAAGCAATGTTAAGCTTTTGCTATTTAATATTTTTAAAAATTTTGATTTAAACAAAAAAAGAGCATGTATATTTTTAACAATCAATATAATTTCAAATCTATTATTGAACTCAAAATATATTAACAAATTATTTTTTAACTTGTTTTTATGACAATTATTTTGCTTAAATACAAAGTTTAATATAAAAATTAAATAAAATGATTATGAGCAGTGTTGCACAAATTCAAAAATCTTTGTTGAAAAGAAAAACACAATTTTCGTATTAAAATTGAACCTTGCTTATGCGTATTCACATATATAGTGTGTTGTTTACCTATAGAAATAATATCATTTTATATTAAATTCTTAATCATTCCAATTACTTGAATAACTTGAATCTTTCGCTATTTTTTTATATTATGCTAAAAATCTAAACAAAATTTTAAATCTATTCTGTAATATAATCAGAAGTTTTGGTTTACAGTCCAAAATAGCTTTTATCCTCTCAGTTAAACCCCCGGCACTATCATAACTTTAATAAAATTAAAGTTTTTAAAACTTTAACTTGATTATTATATATTTAATCTTGTAATCCTTAAACTTTGAAATATGAATAAATTTGATTTTAATCGATTTAATAAATTAATTAAACAATCTTGAGACTGTTTTTATGTATCTCCTCTCATGTAAAATTGTCACAACTTATTTGAATAATCTGTTTCTAACGCTGAACTACCATATATTATGTTAATTGTATCACGTGAGAAAGGCATCTGGCAGGCATCCGTGTGACACACTGGTTATGAGTTTTAAATAAATATATTAACTAATAATTATACACTCAAGTCTCTATAAATTCACACTGTTGGGACCAAATTTTAAGGCATGTGAAATTATAGAATGTGAAATTAGAGAGATATTTTAAAAATAAATTAATTAAACTCTATTTAAATAATTTAAAATAAAAGTTTGTTTTTGACAATTACATTGTTTTTAAGTTATACTTGAATTGATTTGACGTAGAGTTTTCATTTAACTTAGATAAACCTCATTTTTAAAAAATTTATAAATATATTTAGCAAAATTGTTGAAAAAATAAAACAATTTTTTTTAAAAACACACAACAAACATGTTTTGTAAAAATATAGAGATTTATATCATATGATTTGTTTTACAATATTAGTGTGAAAGTGAAAATAAAGAGATGTGAAATTAGGCCTATTCTTTAACATTAGTCCCAAAATGGGGCCAGAGATTGGTGTGAAGTTAGGGAGAATGTGAAATTATAGAAGGTGAATTTATAAAGACTTGACTGTATTTGTAAAATTTATTAAATTATAAAGTTTAAAACTTTTATGTTTTTCCAATATTTGAATTTAATTATAGTAATTATTTTATATCTAATAAGGTTAAAAAAATATAAAGTTAGATATAAATTGTACAGATTATTCTATTTATAATCCCGTTATATAGCAAAATTTGTGTATTGTTTCGATTTACAACTTTAGCAAATTTGGACTGAGCATCCCATCTTTTACACTTACCTCTTAAAATTTACTAACAATTAAAAAAAAACTCAAAAATATATAAATATTGGTGTAGACACTGTAGAGGGTGTACTTAATTTCTGGATTAAGATTCACTAGGATTTACTTGAGGTACAAACTTGAGTAACTTTGTAAAATTTGAAATAAAGCTGCCACAATTAACGTCTTCAAAATATATAATAAATATGCAAAGTAAAATTAAATATAAAATAGAAATCAAAAAACATAACATAAAAAACGGTAATGTCAAAATTTGTTGATTCAAAAATATTAATTAGATTACTCAATCTTAATGTTTAAAATAGTTTCTAAACTTGCATTTAATACAGACGTAGATTGTGGTATTACCACTGTGAGAGTTGCAGAAAAACTCATATTTGTACCTTATTTGGATCAAAATGATGTCACAAGAGGCGGGACTCCGCTCTATATTAATAAGTAATAAAGTTAACATACATAATATATTGTAATAAAAAAACAATTCTCGTTAAAACTTGTCAAATAACATTTTTAAAATTACTACTATATGTTTAAAAAACATATTTAACATTGATATAATTTCCAAATAATTTATTTTATAAACATTTTAATAAAATATAAATAATTGAAATTAAAAGTCCAATAATTAAAACAATAAATCCGTTTTTAAACATTTCCGATAATTTAAGATCTGTATTAATTTGAAAATCTGCCTCGGGTATTGCTATAAAATATTGCTATAAATTATCAACTAGTTGTAAATGTAAATAATGTCCAGTTTCTAAACACGTTTTTA
>JAQFXP010004487.1:0-10597 GCA_034693685.1 Belba bartosi
CCCCCTAAACGCCCCCATTGGCGGCTATAATACAAAAAATTAATTTTTATTTTAGAAAATGTATTTAAAAATAATAATGCTTATGAAAATTGCCGTCGACACGATAAATCCACTCATAGTAAACAAAATTGGTCTCACATTTGAGTCAATTCTTGTTGATAAAGAAAACGGTTAGTTTCCGAAACTGTTCAAAATATTACAGTGCGTAATCAATTCATGTTGTGAACAAAAGTAAGAATTACTTTATTCTATTAAATCTTATTAAATTAATATTAATTTGAAGCAATACTAGAAAAATAATTTATTATTTGATAAACTTAAACAAAAGTTAATAAATTAACTTATTGAGCTCCATTAAATCATCGCAAAATTATTAATCCAAATAAGTGTCGAATTTTTTAATTGATTCAGATTATCAAAAATGTAAAAGTATTTTAAAGTCAAAATATCCACCTGTTTGAGATACTAACTAGTAAGCATTATAAAAATATGTAAAATTGCTGTTGAACAGTATAATTTAAACAAGGAATTTATATCAAATTATTTTTATTCAATTTTATTGATTTATTTTTAAAAAATATTTTACTATAAAATATTTTGCATTTTATTTTCAAACGATGGTATCAAATGTAGATTAAAAATGGTAGGATGTTTTATATTAAATAACAAAATGTTATTGTTTTCAAACCGGATATTAGCTAATTATTTTTTAAATTAAAAAAAATTTAATATTAGTTAGAATAATATTTGCATATTAATTACTTTTTATATACTAATAAATTTATAAATTATAGTTTAAGACTGGTTTAGCCAAAAACTAGATATATTAAAACACATAATTTACGTGCTTATATTAAAATATTAAAACTGTAATTTAAATATCTGGGTTATTTGTAACATGCATTAAATTTTCTGATTAATAAAACAAATTCCATAGATATACATTTGCGTATATATTTTTAAAGAATTATCATATTATAATTTATTTTTGTGTTATGTCCGCCACTAAAAGCATTTAACAGGATATTGTTTGAATATTCATTCTAGTCATTTACAGTTAATTCGGTTATTACAGTTTATTTAAAAATTATTATTTTATTTATAACTTTACATATTATTTATATTTATAAAATTTTAAAACTTTGTTTCAGTTTATATTTATTATATACATGTATTTAGTTATAAAAATCTTTAACCAGTATACATATTTATTGTTTTTTGTATAAATGTTTTAAAATATTAAAAATTTCTTACAGTTTTATTTAAAAAGTTTTATTCATTTTTAATAGTTTTAAAATTTTAGCATTTAGATAAAGAATAATAAATCATACAATTACAAATAAAACAAATAATTTAATACCAAATCCATATTAATTTGACTTGTTTACATATAATTGGATTGTTTATTTAGCAATAAATCCTATGAAATTTCGATCAATTTAATTAAAAATTGTGATTTTATTTTTACATTACATTTTAAAAATGTATTTTAGCTTTTAATTAAAAGACGTTTATGTATTTCAATTTGCAAATTTTACTTTATTTTCAAAAAAATTTCATATATTAATAAAATTAAACATACATACATTTTAATTTAAATATTTATTTTCTAATAAGTTTCTTAAAACATATTTTGTTTAATAGCGATAAAAACACTTAGAATATATTTTGGTTATAAGGTTTGTGTATCTAATTAATCGAGTAAATCAATTAATTATTTAAATGGTGTCTAATTGATGACAATTGTGACAAAGTGTTTTATGATTAATTCATATTTAAAATTGAATAATTTATAATAATTATTAAACAAACAAATAAAAATAATACATATTAACATATACAGTAATAAAAAATTTAAATAAATTAAAATTAGCATGGAATGCATCCCAAATTATAAATAAATATTTGATTGTTTAAAATTTTAAGTAATTTATAAAATAATTACAGTTTATTTGTTAGTTTAGCATTTTTAAATAATAGATTAGCTAAAACTATATTAAAACAAAATATTAAATTACTCAGAATTATTATTATATTTAATTGTTTTTTGCAAAGCAAAAAAGATAATTCAATTAAATATTTACCAATTAATATAAAAACTAATTTTTTAAATACTTATTTAAATTATAAAATAAAAATTTATAATATATATTAAAATTATTTAAAAATAGTAAAAATAATTTTTTTAAGTTTTAATATTTTAAACAATAAAATTAAAATTTAAGTAAAATAATTAAGAAATTATTAAAACATATTTAATATTTTAAATTATAATATTTAACAATTAAAAATTTTTAATTTATTTTTTTAAGTACTGTAATTATTTCTGAAATTTCTATATACATTTTATTATAAATATAAATATATGATAAATGGAATTTAAGTAAAAATATGTTATAATTTTTACAAATAATTTATTATTATGTAATTAAATTTTAATATAATAAAACTAAAAAATTTACATTTATAATATGCTTAATACAAACTTTCTGGAAATTTGTTGGAATTTTAAATAATTCCAAAAAACAGATTATAATTTTAATAATTTACAAAACTATAAATATTAATAAAATTAGCTAATAATTTTAATAACAGTAAGCACTAAAACTTATATTAAGTTCAAAATATGAAAAAATATTTTATTATAAATTACAAATTCTAATAACAGAAATCGGAATCAACAAAATATTTTAGTTGATGCAATAATTTTGTGCTATTAGTTATTAGGTATTGTAACTAGAATATTCTAAATGTCCACAATATTAATAATAAATACCAAACAACTCATTGGATGTGTTTTGGGTGCTTTTTATTGTGCTTACTATTAAAGATTATAAATTTTGACTACAATTCAAAACACGTAACATTTTAAATGAATATTTAATTATATTAATAATTAAAATTATAAAAATATCAATAACATGCTAAAACAATTAATAAAATTATTCGGTTACATCTTAAAATTCAGATACAAAATTGTGTTGGTTTAGACAAGTGTTGAAAATTAAAGCCAATTGGTAAACGATCAGTAAGTGTATCAGATAATTCAAAAACGTTTTAGATTGGGGTAAAACGTTTATGTGGTAATTTTAATCCAGGTTGTCAATTTGCGACAAATTGGTATCTGTTGTGATTTAAAATAGTACTTTTCTAAATTAATATATAGAAATAAGATATTAAGAAAATTGATTAATTAATTGATTAAAATTACACGTTATTTATTCAGAATTATATTATTTGTTAAGAATATTATTTGCTTTGAGTTTTAATCAAATTATATTTAAAATTTGTAAGAATTTTATTTTGTTTTAATTATAAATTTTTTAAGTTATATATTTGAAAATTTATTTATTATTAATTAATAATAAAAAAATTAAATTAAATATAAAATAATTTTCGAAATTTATTTTAATCAAACACTATAAAAATAAATATGAAATTTATGTTAGAAATTCTATTGGTAACTTTATGCTGATTTAATGTATATTTTAAATAATCAAATTAATTAATTCTAAATTTTAAAAAATTGAAAAATGTGATTTAAATATTTTAATTGAACTTATTTTTAAAAATTAATAATAAAAAATATAATTTGCTCCGCGTTTTCTACTCCAGTATACATATTGATATTATATTGTTTAAATATATATGGAAATTAATTAAACTTTACAGTTTTGTTAAAATAATTATTTTAAAAATTTAATTTAATTTTAATATTTGGTTGTATAATTAATTACAGTTTATTTCAAAAATTAAAAAAAAATTGTTTTAAATATAAAAAAGATTTTAAACAAGTTTTATAAAAAATAAATAAAAATTAAATTAAAATTTTTAGATTAAAATAAAATCCAAAATTATAGTGGAATTTTAAATAATTATTTAAAATGTATTATTTTAACTAAACAATTTTGAAACTGTTTTAAAAATATAAATAAATTCAATAATAAATCTTTGTTTAAATGTAATTTTAAGAAAATTTATATATTCTTATTTAAACGTAAGATCAATTATCACAAAGTTTGATAAAACTCGATCAAACTAGTTAAAGTTTTGCAATTATATACGAGACACTCTTTAATTTAAAAAAGTTATCAAACTGTTAATTATAATTAGTATAAAAATATATATTATACAAATTAATAAAATAATTTTTATTGGAATGATCCATGGGTAGAAAATTTTATTAAAAAATAAAGCTTAATTATTTTTTTTTTAAATTTAAATTTTATTTATTTTAATTATTTGTATTAATCGTATTAAATCATTTTTACCTGAAAATTTTTTTTAATTAAAAAATTTAATTTTAAAATCTGTAATAAAAAATTCGTATTATTATTATTAAAAAAATGTCTGTCCCAAGATGTATTCCTATCATGAAGATTTTTTTACGATAATAAGTTTAGTAGCGGTTCCCTAAAAATATCTTAACTTAAAATACATTCACAGATGAATTCTATTTATGTTTTACATTTTTAGCTTATTGTTTATTTGAGTAATTTTTTAGTAATCACATTATTGTTAGTCAACTTATTTAATCAAATTATTTATTTTCAAAAGTAAACAAGTAAAAGTTGACTAACAATAATGTAATTATTATAAAATTACTCAAATATATAATAAGTTAAAAATATAAAACTTAAGATAGAAATGAACTGTGAATGTATTTTGAGTTAAGATATTCTTAGAGAACCGCTACCTAACTTATTATCGAAAAAATTTTTTCATGATTATAAGCTTTGGGGAGAAAAATGTTGAAATTATTAAAAATCAATTTAAATTAATTTAGAACTAATCTAATTAAACAAAAATTTTATTAACTACTAACTACTTATTAATGATTAAAAAAATTACTAATTAAGAAGAGATCAGACATCCCTGTCCGCCGAGGAATCAATCTTTGTCTTGAGTCCTCTCATTAGGATTTGGCAAATATTTTATTAACATTTTCGACTATTATTCAAATTATTTCAATAATTTTTTAAATGTTTTCTGTTGTTTATTCATTTTAACTTGTCACAAATAAGTTCAAAATGTTTTTATTGATTTTATTTGCAATATAATTATCGAGTTTAGAATCTTTGGTATTAAATGAATTTTAATCTTTTACAAAACTATCGATATAATTATGTTCAATAAAAGTATTTTTTCGCAACAAAATATAACAAGTTTAATTTTTTTTAATAAATAATGTTTTTAAATAACAAATTAAGCTTATTTTTTAACTAAAAATTTTTTAATTTTTAAAATTATAAAAAAAAATTATTTGTAATAACAATGATAGTAATAGCTATTGTTATCAGAATGGTTTTTGACCTAATATTTCATATATATAATTAAATGTATTTTAATATATAAATAGAATTGATGTCTACAGTGTTATACATTATATTAATTTATTCGATGTCTAACACTAAAAAGAAATAAGTTTTAATATTTATTTAATGTCAGCAATAAAACTAATTAGAATTAAGTGTTCACTCTTCAAGGGGTATCTACCCTCTCAACCACATTTGAGTGCTCAACAATTCATATAGCACTGGAATGACAGCATAAGCTGGAGACTAACAACACTGGAATGGCATTAATTTGAAACACATGGCGGGAGAGTCATCACCAGTACCTGAAGAGTGGGTCGGCGTATGGACTCGTCCCGAACATTATATTTTTTATATTATTATTAAATATTAATTAAGTTAAATCATTATATTAATTTGTTCAGCCAAGTTTCTCAACAATTATTAAAATATTTTGTAAGTAATATGAAAACCTATTAATATAATATATAATCAAAAATTCAATTTAAATTTTTTAGTTATATAATGTGTTGAAAATTAATAATTCATAATAATTTGGTAATTATAATACCAAAATAATCGCAACCACTGCATCTTTCCATTAACTAAAAATAAAAAATTTTGATCAAATTTAAAATTAAATTTATTATTATTTACAGCTTTATAAAAAAATATTTTTTGATATTATAAATTTATTTACAATGATTTTATTTTTGGTGCCCACGATAGTTTACATAATACTTATTATTTTTAAAAACGGCTTCTAATAAACAAATTAATTTTTCATATTATGTCCTCCAATAGAATTAAATTAATAAAATTGAAAATCTTAATTTTATTCAAAATATATTTAGTTAAAATTTTATAAATAACATTGACGAAACAAAGCATTTTAGACGAAAATTTGTATAATTTGTAAATTTATATAATTCCTTGTTTTTGACGCTTAATAATGTTTTAGCTTATTTTGAAATATGTTAATAAATTTAAAATATTTATTTATATATTATTTTAAATTAAAACTGTAAATAATATTTATTTTAAATAAATATTTAATCAAAAATTGTAAAAATTAAATAATTGGTAGGCACTTCTACCTGTTTGAACAAATTAATTATTTTTTTTAATAATATAAAATTTAATGTTTATTTAAAATTTTAAAATATAAAAATCAATTATATTTTAAAAATTAAAACAATATTAACAATAATTTTGGTAAATATTAAATTTTTAATAAATATTTATATTTTATTAATTAATTTCTAAAAATTAAAAAATAATGTTTAATTCTACCACAAATAAAGATTAAATATATAATTTATAAATGTGAACTAATTTAATATTATTTTTTAAAATATGTGTGAATTAAAATTTTACTTATATTTGAATCTAAATTTTATTGTATAATAATACTGTAGATATGTTCAATCATGTTAATCATTATTATTATTAACTTTAAATATGCAATTGTGAGTTTCGTTCAATTAATTTAAAAGTAGTCTGATTATATTAACAAAAATATATATACAATTAAAGAATATATATTATAAATATAAATTGCATATGATAAAATACAGAATATAAATATATATTAAACAAAAATTTGGAAATTCTGCCAATATTATATAAAATGTATTACAGTATAAATCAATTGTGAATAAGATTAACTAACAAACGTAGATTTTAGAGATGAAACTTAATTATATTTAAAATTAATTTATTGTTTTCCAATTTTACTGAGTTAATTAAAAATAAATTAATTGAAATTAACAGCTATTTTTTATACAATAAAATGTAAAAATTATAAATAAAATTGTAAATAAACTTTGTTTTTGCACAATGTAATTTTTTAACTATTTAATTTAATTATATTTTATAAATATAAATAAAAATTATATTAAAATAATTATTTCTATTAACAAAATATTACATTAACAGAATAAAATTATAATAAATTTTTAAAAATATTTAAATAAAAATATATTAAATTAGAAAAAAATTATTTTAATTTTCAATAAATTAATTTTTCAATTTTTTTTAAATTTAATTCCAAAACAACAATTTAAATAAAATGTTAAAATAACTTAGTTTTAATTTATACATTTTGTTTTAAATACAAAAATTATATTTGTTTAAAAATTAGTAATAAGTAATTTTGATAATACCGTACATAAATAAATGTAATAAAACATAACTGTAGTTATTTAGTAATTCATTAAGATTTTTGGACAAAATATTAAATATAATTTTATTGGTTCGCAACAAAAGAAGATTAATAAATTGTTATTGTTAATTAATTATTTTAATAAATATTTATTTATATTTTAAATTAATAACAAAATTTTAAATGTTTTAAATTATTTGTAAATATAATTTGTTTAATTAATTGAGTAATTTCTTTTTATTGAATTGTGTCGTTTTTATTGTTTGAAATTTGAAGTTATTAAATTTATAAACATTAATCAAAATATTGAGAGGGTGTGTTAAGCAAATTAATTAAAAATTGAAAAAAATTTAGATTTTTAAAAATAAAATTTGTTTTGTTTTATCTTATGTAATTAATTGTAAAATAATTTTTTAACACAAATTTTGATTTAATAATAATTTAAATTTTTTAATTTAAAATAATTTTGTTTTGCTAAAATGCAATAAATTAAATGAAAACATTAAAAATGAGAGGATTAACTACAAAATATAAGAAAAACCTATAAATAATTGGAAGTTTTAGATAGACATTAAAGTTTTAGATTATTAATTTATTTAAAATTTGACTAACAAAAACTTCTATTGACAGCAATACACAAAAAACTAAATAATCCAAAATAGCATAAATATTTTGAAAATTTTATGCAAAATAATAAGATTTTTAGCTAACGTTTAGTTGCAGCTTTTGTATTAGGTAAAATTTAGGTTAAATTTGAAAATCTGTTTTTAGAAAATTTTAGCAGTTTACTAAATATGAAATTCTTATTGTATCGGCTTTTGATAAAATACATGTAAATAAAATTTATAACAAAAATCTGCAAAAGTTGCCCGAAATGAATATCTTCAATTAATTTAACAATTTAATTTATAAACTCAAAGGAATTAAGAATAAACCTATGCTATTATTAAATCAAATATTTAATGTCACAAAATATAAATTCTTATGTCACAAAATAAAAATGCATTAACAGCTTCTTTTAAACTATATTG
This sequence comes from Belba bartosi, assembly GCA_034693685.1. Taxonomy (NCBI): domain Eukaryota; kingdom Metazoa; phylum Arthropoda; class Arachnida; order Sarcoptiformes; family Damaeidae; genus Belba; species Belba bartosi. The sequence goes on from JAQFXP010004487.1 coordinate 8,490, forward strand.
GGGTAAAAAATACATTATTCATAATATTAGTTCTAACATATCAATCGTCATCAACGATAATAATTTTTATTAATTTAACACAATTTAGTAAAATTTAATTTGCTTATTATTCAGTGTATTTATTTATAATTTTATTATTTATAATATATTCATTTTAAATTTATTATATAACTATATTGATTGCAAAAATTTAAAAAAATGTTTTATACATTAAATTTTTAAATTTATTTTTCTTTAATACCGTGTATTAATTACCATGTTTAAATAAATAAATTAAAAGTATATTTAAATGTCAAAACTAATTTCTTCACATATTTATGACTAAATTAAAATGCTATGTTATATCATTTTAAATAATTTTATGCAATAATTGAATTTTAATAAAAAACATTTGTTACATTGATAATTTGTTTAAATTTCGACTGGTTAGTTTGTAACATTCTAAATTCACCTCAGCAAAGACTTACTGGTTTATTAAAAATTGAAACAATATATTTTGTTAATTTTAAAATATATTCTTTTCTGTTTATTTTTGTTTTTAAAAATTTTGTACCAAATAAAAATATATTGTAAATATTAAATAACATTTTCTATTACAAATAATTTTCTTAAATATAGAGTACATTATTTATTGTGATTAATACTGTACAATATGTAATAGAAAATTTAATTTTTATTTTTAAAATATGTTCTTGAAACAAAAATTTAAATTTTTAAAATTATAACTAACATTAAGTTTTTCATATTATAATTATAAAAATTTGTTTGTTCAAAAATATTCATAAATGTTCTACTTGTAATTATAACAAATTTACATTATTTAAGGTTTTACTACTAATTAAAATTATTCCAAATAATAATTTTTAAAAACAAAAATTCAATTCTTCGCGATTTCCATTAATATTAATTTTTATATTTTGGATATATATTTATAAATATTTTAATTTTATTACAGTTTTAATTTAAATAATTATTAAATAATATAATATTAAAATATTTTAATTTATTTTTATATTTTAATTTATCCATTAAACTAATCTTTTATATTTAAGTAAAAATATTTTATATTTAATATTATTGGTTGCAAATTTATATTTCCCAAAGAATTAAATAAAATAATAACAAAACTATTAGCCGTTTATGTTTTTACTTAATTATATTTAATAAAATATATAACTATAATTAATATAAAAAATACTCCTTATTTTTTTGTAAACTTTTTTATTGCTAACCAGTCGAAAACATTTTAAGGTAATTTATTTGCGCTATTTATCGATATTTTCTTTATATTTTTAAAGAATTTATTTATTATAAAAAATTTATTTCTGAGAAATTTTATATTTACAAAATACCCAAAATACCACATTATGTTTGCCCTAATAAATGTTTATAGCATTGCTTTTCTTTAACACATAAAACATTTTTATGCTTTAAAGTATTATTTATTTCTTTTAAATAATTAATTGTAAACCAACTATTTTGATTTATAAAAATTAATTTTTTTTGTTTTAATTTTGTTTCCTGTTTAAAACATGATTTAAATTATTTCAAAAAAATATATTAAAAATTTAATTAAACAAAAGTGTCTAATATAAAAATTTAATATAATTGAAATTTAATTGTTTTTTAATGACCACAACTCTTTAAGAAACTATTGTAAAGATTAAAGTTTTTACAACTTTATTGATTATTATGTTTGTGGCCACATAGCATTTCCGACGAGATTTTGTCATTAGTTCTATTTGACCAGTTGTGTCAAATTGTTTAATTATTGATTAAAATGTTGAACTCTTTACTTTTTCGGATAAGTGTTTAACTGTTTGACTTTTTTTGAAATTTGATATATTTTTTTTTATAAAAGTGCAAATTATTTTTGAAATAACTTGTATTTTAGATAATCTTATTTTTGAACAAATGAATTATTATCTTTTTAAAAACAAATAATTAAACCTAAATATTTATTTAACAAATCGAACGAAAAGGACTTTTATTGGTATTTTTCCGGTGAGATTAATTATACCAGTATTATAGATCTCATCAAAAGACATCTTTTTGCCATTAGAACCATATTTTTAAAAAATTTATTTTTCGAGTTATTTAATATCAAA
>JAQFXP010004488.1:0-10597 GCA_034693685.1 Belba bartosi
TTGAAATTAATTATTATAAAAATGTTTTGTTTAAAAATATTTGAGAATGTTTAAATTGTATGCATTTTAAGTTTGCATACATTGCATTTTAAGTTTGTAATACTAATTAAAATTTTTAAAATGAACATTTAATTATTAACAAAATGTATTGTTTAAAGTTTTTATTACCTCACTAGACCCTTAAACAATATTATATGTTAATAGTTTAATTTTTAAAAATTAAATTTAAAATAAATAAAAAAATGTAATATTTGATTTGAAAGTTGAAAATAGAATTGAAATAGTATTAATAATTTGATTATTTATCATAACCACACATTTTTTAATGTCAAAAATAGATTAAATTTTAGTGTTTAAAATTTTATTTAATTATAATTTACTTTTTAGCAAAAATTCGAAACCAAAAATTTACCCTAATTTTGAAAATTGGCGTTTATCTCTTATATCATTTAATCTGTAAAAAGGTATCCCCTCGTATTTTGCAGAAAGCCAAAGGTAGCCATTAAATTTTTAAACAAAATTTTTAATAAATCCGGTTTAAATTTAGTCAATTTAAATAAAATTTTATCATTTGATAAAAGTTTTTGGCCAAAATATTTGAAAATTTTTTCCCTGATCTTCCTGGATTGGTCGACCTTCTACATCGTTGCTGTTTATTTAACATGCAGTATGACATATCTGCATTTTCTACTTAAAGTCTTATAATACTAAAAATTCTTTGTATATGTTTGCTTAATAAACCTAATAAAATGTTTATAAACTTTTTTGAACTATAAAATTATTTTAATTTAATTTGTATAAATATATATATTTATGTGAATGTATTTGCTATCCCCAAATTAAAAGTAAAATAGCTAGTACTTTTTGGCCCATTACAGATTTATACACATATTAAAGTGATATAAACATATTGTTAGAAAACATTTATTAAATAATTGAAGCTTTTCCATTGGTTTACAAGGCTCACGGGCCTGTCACCAGCCAGTATGCTGTTAACGATTTAAATTTAATCGATTTGATATATATTAATATTAAAATAGAATTTAGATATATTTAAAAAATAGATTTATTTTATTCAAAAAAAATTACATGATTTTTATTCCGAATTTTTCTCTTGCTTCTGAAAAATTAATAATGTTGAATTTCTTAATAAGTAATTTTCAAATTGACAGTTTGAACAAGCTAGAAATTTTTAATTACAAACGATAATCTACTAAAAAACATTTACTAACTTTTAGTTTTTTATAATAAAAATAATTATATTTTACATTTAAAAAATTTTAAATTATATTTTGATTTGGGTACAAAATTAACTGAAATACACAGAAAAAATATTTTTTTTAAAGCGGATATCTAGAACCATATTTTCAATTAAATATTTTGTTGAAAAAAATGCAAAATCTGAGTTTTAAAAATATTTATACATATTAATAAATAATAGTGTTTTTGAAAAATTTATCCAAGAAAATCTTAAACATTTAAATTTAAAATTAGTTTATAACAATAAATAATATATTAAATGGGTGCGAAAACCAATATTTAAAAAATTATTTGAAAAATTAAATTAATTAATTACGACTTGGTTTTACAGTTTGTCTAGAATATTCCAATTGGTCTATTTATAAACAAATAAACTTAATTTAGCATTATTTTTGAAAATGAATCTTCCTAGTTACATTTAACATTTAACAAATTCTATTTGTAGGCGACTCTGGCTCTTCATTTATTCAGTATCTAAATGGCAGAGCGCACACAATTGGATTAGTTAGTAGAAGCAGTTCATATCCTGTTCCTATTACATTTCAAACTAAAGTTTCGAAATATATCGATTGGATTGAAAACCAAATTAATTTAAATTTGATTAAAACTTAATTTTGACTAATCATAATAAAATTAATTACATTGTGAAGTCATACAGTGTCTTTGGAATTTTGTGATTCTTATCTTTATTATTTACAGTTGGTTTTATTTAAGAATCACATCGTCCGGAATGAGATTCACTTCAGTTTCTATTGTCCAAAATGAGAATCAGATTAACCGTTTTGAGCTTCACTCGACTCATATCAACGCGTTTCGTGTAGTTCAGCAAATACTATGGGCTTTACTGCCAAACGCGTTGTACGCAGTTTTGTATACAAAACTTTAAAGCGCTAATTGTACAGTCACCCAATAACAAAAGTATGGGTACAAAACCAAAATCAGGCAATTTATATTCTAGGCGAAGTGATAGACACTTTTTTAATTTTTAACTGATGTCACTTTTTTACTTTGATTTTTATTTTTTAAGTTTATTTTGCTTTTATATAAATAACACTCTTATGACAAAAGTAATAAATAAACAAATAGTCAGATATTTTAATCATTTAATATTTTACTTTAAGTTTTAAAAATGAATAATATTTACAACATTAATAATATTAATTAGAAATCCTAAGATTTTAAATAGGTTTAATGTTTAATATTTGGTAAAAGTTAAAATTTTAATATTCTTAATGTTTTGTAATTTAATCATGGTTAGAAATAAAAATCAAAATAAAAAAGTGACATCAGTTTAAAATTAGAAAAAGTGTCGATCACTTCGCCTCAAATATAAATTGCCTGATTTTGGTTTTGTACCCATACTTTCGTTATTGGGTGACTGTAATAATACGGAACATGTATATTAATTCAATTTATATTAATTTAAGTATTATAAATTATAATCATCAAAAATAAATTGTTTGAAAGCAATTTGCATTTTTTTTATATGTAAAAGACGAAAAAGTATTACAGTTTGTAATTAACATTAGTTAGTTAGAAATAATGAAAAAAAAACTGAAATTTACATAAAAATGTTTTCTCACAACAACAACAATAGTTTAACCTTAAACATAAATATATACTTACTAGTTATTTAAAATATAAATTAAAAAGCTTCAATATTAAAATTTAATTAGTTTAGATTTTAAATACATATTAGATATATTAAAAAAAACTTTTATGCAAATATAAAAGACAAATAAATTATTTTTTTTAATTTTGTATTTTATTTAAAATTTTTAAATTATTTAATATAGAAATAGAAATATAGAAATAACATAGATATTTAGAAGTAGTGCATTAAATACGCGTTTCCACAAATATATGTAATTAATAGTTAATTAGAACATCTGTTAATAAAAAAAAGTGTAAATTATTTTCAAAAATAGTGAACTAAAAATTTTCCAAAAATAAAATGAATTTAATTGTAATAATAATTTTAATTGTTTTAAACAAAAAATTTATTGAATGTAATAAATGCAATACTATTTGTAAAGAAAACAGTAATTGTTTAACATTATGTGAAAAAGAGTTAAATAATACAAATAAAAATAAATTGAACTTGCCACTTTGTGGCATTGCTAAATTAGATAACATAACAAATAGAATTATTAATGGTGATACAGCTGAAGATCACGCATATCCATGGATGGTATCAATTTATAAATTGCCCGTAAATAAGACCAATAATATAACTATAGTTAAAAATTTATGCGGCGGAGCTATAATTAATGAGAATTTTATAATAACAGCCGCACATTGTATGACAATGTAAGTTTCGGTGTCTGTTGTTGTTTTTTTGAAATATTTTATAAGATCCCGGTGGCTTTTTGATAGCAAATTGTACCCTCAGAGGCCCTCATTAACGAGATTAAACTCATTTGATAGATATGGATAAGTTGGAACAGAAAGGGATTAATAGCGGAAGATAAGTGTAATCATTTCTGAATAGTTCAGAAACAATATAAATCAGAGGGGATAAAAGTAAATGATTTAGTAAATATAATTGCCTAAGAGAAACAAATAATTGGGTTATAGTGGTGTGATGTTTACAAAAAACTTTGATTCAAAAAATTTTAATATTAAAGGTATTTGCGAATATAGGAAGTATATGATAGTGTGCTTAATGTTTATGTAAAATATGTAAATACAAAGTTTGGGATTAACTAATAAAGGCTAATTTTAAAATTTTATAAGTTTACGGAAGTAGCTGGCTGGCTTGGATAGTTTTTATAGAGCGGAGTAGGAGAGAGGCAAAGATGGTTTATTTATTAGCGGGTTTGAAGAGTTTGTTAAAGAATTATTAGCCTACGCGGTCTATTTGGCTTTTAATAAAAAGAATTAGAGTTTAATAGTAAAAAATGGAAAACATAACTGTGCAGCCAGTGATGAAGCGAAGGCTTTGTTTTAAAGAATTTGGAGTTTGAGAACGTAGAGATTGTGAATAAGAGGGGTAAACGACTATGATGTTAAAGCGTATGTAAATTTTATAGACAATGTCAAAATAGAATTGGCTTGATTCGGCGCTTTTAAAGTTTGGAAAGGATAATTTGTAGGAATATAGCCGGTTTAGGAAAAGTAGCATGCGGGTATTAACGCTTTTTAATATAATTTTAATTATTGATTAAAAAAATTAATGAATAATTAAAAGAAACAGAGAAAAAAGTTAAATAAGGAAATGATTGCGAAGATAGCTATGGGGTAAAATCGTTTAAAATGAATATTATCAGGAGAGCTTGGTAATTTTAATTATAATGAAAAGATGGTTAAAGAATAGATCTGGAAAAGGGCAAAATTGGTTGTAGATAATAAGGAGGCGTGAGGTCAATGTCTGAAGAAATTTTGATTGAAAAATTTTCATTGATTATAAGAAGTAGTTTTGGTTTGAGGTCCAAAATAGCAATATCTTCCCAATTAAACCTCCGGCACATTCTTAACTCAAACAATATTAGAATTTTAAAACTTTAACTTGATAATTTTTATATTTAATCTTGGAATTTCTAAACTATAAAATATGATTCAAATTGAGTTAGAATAATAAAAAAAATTTATTTTCTGTTTTGGACCCAATTAAATAATTTAAATTTGGACCGAATTCTGTTTTTATATTTATCAAGTTAGTTTTATTTTGCTTTAATTCTTTAATAATTAACAGGTTGCAAATAAATATATTTGTAATTGTATTCATTGATTTGTATTATAAATATATAATTTGTAAATAAAGTTTATTTTTATTTTAACTTTAAATAAAATTTATAAATTTACAAAAATTAGCTTGTTGAAATTATTATGTTTTTATTTAATGTTTTGGCTATAGAAAAGAAGACCGGTTGAAATCTAATACAAAATGTAATAAGAGATGTTCTAAAAATAATAACGTATTACAGTTTTATAAATCTACTAGAAACAGGATATTATGCAAAACAAACTATAATCGCTTATGTATAACAGATAAAATATATTTTTGATTTTGCTATTAAATTATTTAATAGTTTTTCCGTTAAATATAAGAAAAAAATTTTAACATTAACTAAGATGTCCAGGAAATCATGACGGTGCTCTGTTTTTTTCGCAGATCTAAACTAGGATTTAATTTTTAATATATTAATTAAAATTTTACACAAATTTAATTTATTTATTATTTAATTTATTTTTAAAAAATTAAATTAGTAATAAAATTTGTTAAAGAACTACTTATTTTGTAATTTTTTGTTTAAAATATTATTTTTAAAATTATAATAAATTGGCTTGATTTGATTATACAATTTAGTCATTGCGCTTAAAAATAAAATTAAAATTTTATTTTAAAATTATTTATTTTTTAAAATATTAATTTTTTATTTAAATTATGTTGTAACGTAATTTATTTTAGTATTTAGTGATGTAAATTATATTTTTATCACATAATTTTTATTTAATTATAAATTAAAAAACTCTGTTTAGACAAACCTTCTATTACATTTTGATTTAGGCTCCAACCGGCCTCTTTTCCTTAGCACTGATCCTAACTGATAAAATAAGAAATAAAACAATACATTGAAACAAAGTGCTAAATGTACCCATTAAATCTAATTTGCATGCTAAATTAGTTATTGTTTAATAATTTGATTAATTTGAAAAAATCAAATAAAATTGCAAATTTTTAGGGGAAATGATTCACTTGGATTATTAATTGGTTCAAATTCATTGATAATTACAGGCGATACAAATAATACAATTGACATTGATAAAAAGATACCTCACGAAAATTTTAACACAGATACCGGCGATAATGACATTGGACTGATTAAAACGGCGAAACCGATAGAATTCCGATTAGAAAATAATCGGTTTATTGTAAATAGTCTTTGTTTAACCGAAGCTAATTATGAACTACAGTAATAGGTTGGACAAAATTAGCAGGTTGGGGTAAAAATAGTAGTGGGGTTGGTCCTGTGGCCATTGGACCATTGTTATTACAAGAGTTTACTGGAATGGCTCTGACAAATAAACAATGCAGACGATTGTTTGATGAAACACTTAACCGGAAAAATAGCAAGTTGGATCCTAATACTATTCAACAAAATAATACAGTATTTGCATTTATAAACCAAATTCTTTCGGAATTACAGATATGTGTAAAGAATAGCAAATCTCCAGGAAAAGGAAAACTTCCCAAACATGCTTACCGTGGTAAGTTATAAAGATTTTTAAGAATTAAAAATAATAATATGCACAAAAAAATTTAAGAGTTATATTTATTTTAATGAAAATTATTAAAATTTGTAAAAAAAAAAATAATTATTTAATGTAAAAATATATTTATAAATAATTACAATGAAAAATATTAAATTATTTTCACATTATTGTAGAAATAAAAACAAATTAATTATAGAATACAAATCATTAATAAAATAATAACTAACAACTGCTATCAGAATATCAAAAATTTTAAAATTATGTTATTGAAAAAATTTTAATTTTGAAGTTAAAGTGCCTATATTGTTATTTTTAAAGCGGGATTCATTATACTAATATTATAGATCTCATCAAAAGACAACTTTTTGCCGTTGGAACCATATTTTTAAAAAATTTAGTTTTCGAGTTATTTAATATCAAATTTATGACTTCAATGAAAATTTGGCCAAAATTGAAATTTTCAAAAATTAATTTAACCCCCGTCCCCCATTTATTTTCTCATGAATTTTTTTTGAACAATCTACTAAGAATAAGGAAGTTTTTAAACCGAGTTTCCAATAAAGTACACAAGATTTTTTGTATTTTTTAAATATATTAATTATATTGTAACGACATGTGGACTAACAAAAATTCGCCCTTTCATAAGGGAGAGAAACCTCTTTCAACTGAAGGAGATTTTTTTCACATATATACACTATTTACATATTATTTACATATTTGACTATTATTCTGAGTCACAATAACTTTTAACTGCAAAATCACTGTTTAAATACTTATTATTTGAGATTTTATTCAAATTATTTTGTTAAAATAAAACGTTATTGATGCCTGTTGGTTTGGAGACTAATTAATATAAATTAATTTTCCTATATATAAATATATTTTATTTTACTTCAAAATTACTGTTTTTGTTAGAGTGGTTTCCTGAGTAAGCGGAATAACATGTCTATAATCTTTGCATTAATAGAGACTCTACAATTAAACTGAGCGCTAACTTTAATTGTTTTATAAAAATATACATGAATTATTGTAAACTAGATAAAACTAGATTATAAATTAAACTAGATTATAAATTTTTGTTGCGTATTTTAAATTTAGCAATAATTTTGCTAAAGATTAAACAATTGATAAATTTAGATTTATACTGTATTATAAAATTAAATGCAATAAAGATCAAATTAGTTCTTCTGATAATTAATTATAAATATTTTATTCACTTCATTAATAAAATGTTATATAAATACAATTTAAACAATATGGTTAATTTCCCAATTTTGCAAAGACAATTAAATTAAAAATTGTATTAATTGTATAAATGCATAATAATTTTGTCAATGAAATAAAATTATTAAATGTTATAATTAATATCTCATAAACAGATTTCATCTTTTTTAAATTTTTTGTCAAATAATTAAAAAGTTGCTTTTGTCTTGGTCATTTAATTAACAGTTGTTTATATGTAAATACTTTTAAAATGTCATATTAAACGTTTATTAAAAGTGGTCACAAAATGGCCACTGAAGCAATTCCGCTCATAAACATAACCAGTAGTGTTTCAGTGTACTGGCATTTTACTAATTTTGAAACGTTAAATTTTGCCTCATATTGCAAAATCCTATTAAATATTGTACTAGACTTATAAAGCATAATAAATTAAAACAACAAAATCAAATTAATTCTTAATATAATAAATTTAATAATTTTTAGTGTTTAAAATTTTAGATTGTGCTCAATGAGAAAATTTTGTCAGTTTACTTTGAGCACAGCATTTAAGAAATACTTGGAAGTTCAAAACAATATTTACGTTTTATAATTAATTTTTGCTTAAAATAATATTTAAAAGGTAAACAAATTTTTTTTTGAGTGAACAACACGAGTTATATGAATAAACTTTTAATCTATATAGTGTCAGCACAATTGTATAAAAGTTAAGAAATAACATTGTTTGTTATTTAAGTGCCCTATTAAGATTTACTCAATTTAATTTTAAAAACACTTATTAAATATAAATTAATTAAAATTTTTGTTAAACCAGTAAACAATTTATATTCTATTACTAATTAATATATGTAAATACTCGTAAATTTCACGCAAACTGTCAAATCAAATTATTAAGTTTATTTGCAAATACCCTCAAGTATCTATAAATTAACACTGTTAAGACCGAGTTTTAAAACATGTGAATTTATAGAATGTGAAATTAGAGAGATATTTTAAAAATAAATAAATTAAACTTTATTCAATTAATTTAAAATAGAAGTTTGTTTTTTTTATAATTACATTGTTTTTTAAGTTATAATTGAATTGATTTGACGTGGAGTTTTCATTTGTCTTAAATAAATCTTATTTTTTCAAAATATATAATTAAATTTTGCAAAATTGTTGAAAAAATAAAACGATTTTTGTAAAAAGCACACAACAAACACGTTTTGTGAAAATATAGAGATTTATATCATATGATTTGTTTTACAATATTAGTGTAAAAGTAAAAAACAAGAGATGTAAAATTAGGCCTATTCTTTAACATTGGCCCCAAAATGGGGCCGAAGAGAGGTGTGAAGTTATGGAGAAGGTGAAATTATAGAAAATTGACTGTAATATTATAATGAAAATAAGCATGTTAACAAAAATATTGACTTAAAATAAAAATATTTGCCAAAATGTAATTAAAAGTGTAATTACTAAAGTTGATGCAAAATTGTACATTTTTATATCTTTAATATGTAGTTCTAAGTTGCTGAATATTTGGTTAAATAAATTTAATTAGAAATAAATAAAATTTGTGTTTAAACTAAAAAATTAATTTTTAAAGACTAGTTAGTAGTTTGGTTGACCGCTTAAATGTTACATGACAATTATGGTTTTAACTAAACAATAAAATAATTAAGAAGTAATTAATTCCGGCTATATATAGGTATTGATAGAACTCATAGCTATTCATTGGAAACAAATCATAGCAATAGTATCCGATCTCACGTCCGGACAGTCTCTCAATGAAGGCCTCGATTTTGATTCGATGATACAATCGTATGAATCGATTTCGGGTTAAATACGAGAATAGAAGTGGATATGACTTATGGGCGGCTGTACTGACCCAAGTGCTCATTATATTAATATATATAACAGCAGTAAAACAAAATACACTAATTACGGCCGCAATATATCTACCAATTAATTTAGTCTCACGTTTATGAACGCCATATAAAAGCATTTCAAAACCCGGAGTCGCGATATAATAGATAATAAAAATTGCACAGCTGAAAAAACGATTTCCATCCCGGGTTAATAGTTCAAAGTATTTGTGTTCTTTAATCGCATTCATTAATAATCTTATATTTGATTTCTTTAAACTTATTTCAATTTTTTCATTAACTTCTCGAAACTTATACTTCAAATAGAGATTAATTCCAAACACAAGCAATAGTCCGAACCATAGAATACCAAACGTCTGAATCGACCAAATAATGTAAATTAAATTCCAGAATATTATACCAATTAATGAGAAATTTGATTTTGGATCGAAATATGATATAATCGAGAAAATAATATGGAAAAGAAATACCAATAATACAAGTGTACAAAATGTTGGATTTAAGGCATAACTCAATAAATTGCATTTAATCGCATGTTTTTCAGCATTACGTTTAGTTAACGGATTTAACAATTCTTTCCGTTTAACTCTATATACGATTGGAATAAAATCCATAGTATTTGTTATGTCCTAATATAGAAATAATTTTAAAAATATTTTAAGTAATTTATAAATAAAAAATATATATAATTAAAAAAAATAAAATTTTATATATTTTATATTTTAAATCATAAAATATACAAAATGTTTAAATGTCGATTAATGCATTTATAAAAATTTATAACATGCGAATATAAAATGCTGAATTTTAAAAACTTTTTAATTATAAATTTTATATACATGGAACTCATGGCCCGTCACTTATAGTAGCATACATATCTTTTTATAAAATATTGTTTTTATAATTAGACAATTTTTTAAAAATTAATATTATTTTTTAAATTAACTAAAAAGGCCTTTCATTAATCTTGACGCTCGTAATTTTTGAATAACTTTTTAATGAATAAAGATAATTTAATTCTGTTAAAA
>JAQFXP010004489.1:0-10594 GCA_034693685.1 Belba bartosi
TTTTTTAATATTTAAGTTTAGATGAGTTTTCGATTATTATCTATTAAATTAAGTTTAGTTTATGCGTTCGGTTAGACGTAAGTGTATAAGGACTACATAGACTACCGGCACCAATACACTATGCCTATTCTCTATAAGCTTGGTGAATTTTTTTAATTTACAAAATAGCATGCAAATTGTATGTACCAGTTTGAATCATATTTCAGATTCGAGCAAATGCGTCATCTCTGAGGAGATGTTGTTCTTGCAAATGCTAGGGAAGAGTTGTGAGCACTCGATCAGTGTCTCCCTTTCTTGCACTAACCCTCTAAGCCTGCATTACTGCTTAACTTTTTAATGTATAATATGTAGCAGCGCTAGACAGTAGGCCACTCTCGACCCTCAAATTTAAATTGTTTTTAACTATTGAGTTCAAATATACTGTATGTTCGTCTTGGCCTAACATTTTCTGATCTCAACTTAAATTCTAAGTCAAATATTAATTTATATTTTGTTTTATTGTCGACTGAAGTGTTGTCCACAACGTTTGGACAACTATTTCGAAAAATTGAAATCCTTTTTCACCGAACACTTGCATTCGGACGAAGAGATTAGGTTTGTTTTGAACGGTTCCGGATATTTCGATGTTAGGGATGTCAACGATAAGTGGATTAGAGTTTTGGTCGAAAAGGGAGACCTTCTGATACTTCCGGCCGGAATCTACCATCGATTCACTCTCGACCACAAAGTTTGTAATTCAAAAGTTTATTATTAAATGGATTTTTAAAAACTTTGTTTTAATTAAAGGATTACATTAAAGTGATTCGTCTATTCGTTGGCGAACCCGTCTGGACACCGATTAACAGACCGGCCGACGCACACCCGGCCCGACTCGGCTACGTCGACAAAGTCCAAAAAGGCTTTAATGAATAGAGGTTTTGATGTGACTATTCAAACGACGATTACTTTTTATAAGAATTTTGCATTTCATTCAATTTAAACTTTTGGGACATTAATTTAGTCTAAATTTTTACAAATTTATTCAATTCTTTTGATATTTCTTTTAAAAAATTTCTGAGATTTCAATTTTGATTTAATAAAGAAATAAATTTATTTAGACTTTATATCAAAATTTTGTGTTTGAATTCTTTTAACTATAATAACAAATCTATTTATAATAAATGATTTTCATTCAGAATTATGAATAAAAATTGAATACATTTTTAGAAATACATAATTATATTAAGGAATTTGATTCCAAAGGTTTTATTGTATAATTGAATCCATGATTAGTCATGCATTGCATCGATGCGGAGATGACTCTAATAAAGAGATCCCAAACCTATCGCTGTCGTTGTCTTCTGAGTTGTGATCGATGCACCTGAATGTCAGTTAAACAATAAGATTAACTCAATTATGAAAGTTATTAAATATAGTCATAAAAGAGTTTAAACTCATTCATAAATACGCTCTAAAATCAAAAGAAGACTTATTATCAATTAGAATAACTCAAATTTGTAAAAGTTTATAGAATTTATACGAAAATATCAAAACACTATAATAATTATTTCTTGTTTTGATTTAATGGTTCGTTAATTTGAGAGAAAATTTAGAAAAGCTTTAAATTTTGTTCCAATAATTTTTTCAAATGCATCAAAATTTTTTCTAAATTCCCACTCATTTAATGAATCTCAAGAATACCTCACCCGTGGAATAGAATTTGGATCAATTGGTGCAGTGTTTGGAAGCGAACCACTCCGTACGGGTCCTAACGTTCTTCGGAATGGATTTCTATACATAACGAAGAGAGAAGTGCCTGAAATACATTGAATCAAAAGTTAGTTATAAATCAATTATTAAACTCATTTAATTAATTGTATTACCGGCCAAAAGCATTATTGAGACCATAGATCCGATAACAATGCCCGCAATGGCAGCTCCACTCAGTCCCGACCGACTCTCTCGAGCGCTACTCTTAATATTGTTAGTCAAAGGTCTTTGAGTACTAAACCTTTTTCTCAACTTTTTTGTATTGAAATCTGTGGGCAATGACGAAGGGGTGAAGGCCGAGGTAGGCACAGGTAAACTGGGTTGGTTTGTCCATATTGTGGGCACCGGATTCATTGTGCTTCTTCCACTGGTCCATGAGTTGATCACTGGACTCATTGTTATGCCATTATATTTTGCGGTAACGGCTGTATTGATGGGTTGAATGGGAAGCGAAGAACCCGTTTCGGTCTCTGAATAAGCACTATTCAAATAAGGGCTTTGAGTGATGCGTGGGTTGTCTGTCACCGGCATTATAGAAGGTGTTGACGGCACCAGAAATGGTGAGATGACAGGTGTAGATGTGGGCGCTTTGAATGGGTTGTTCTCGACGTCGTACAGCATTTCCGTCACTTGAGTGACGGCACCGTCCGGTGATTTCATGGCATAGCTTGTGATCTCAATCGGCATCTCTAAGTTGTGCTCAATCGGGTTTGGATTGTTCTTGGATTGGGAACCGATTTCATGCACTTCTTCTACATTTTTATCACTTTTTGTTCCACTATTTTCCGTATTATTTAATCTAAGATTTTTTCGATTACTCTCTTCTTCTAAAACCACTTTCTTCTGCTTTTTCAACAACTTTTCGTTCACAGAATTCGCAAAATTTTGTTTACTTTCATATTCGCCGCGACTGTCGATAACATTATATCTTCGCGGCTTAGGTTCAAAGTCTTGGTACTTAACCTCTTTCTGGTGAGAGAATCCATTCTGTGGTAACGGGCGCTGAGTCTTCATTCTCTTTCTGTATCTATAGTTCAAGTGTCGCACTTTCAGCACTGGTTCGCGAGGAGTAAATCCGACAAATTCTTGAGTATTTCCAACATCAAAGTCACGATTTTCATTAAACAAACGTTCCTGTGGTTCGGCGTAAACCATAGGTGGCATTGGATTTATCGGATAAAACATATGTGGATTCATACTGTCCATCGGTTCCTCGAATGTCTGTCTCGTTGGATGCGATGCCATGTGCGCCAGACCGCGATCATATGGCCCTTGATGTTGGATTCTTACATAATGGTCTTCGTATAAGTGCATAGGAACGGGAGGTGGCGGAGGAGGGAAAGGCCAACATCCTATTACACTGATTGTCAACAAATCGATTATTAAAACAAATGTTAATTTCCATTTCATTGTAATTTAGAAACAATTAAACTTTTATAGCATTTTAAGAAAATCCTGAAATTCTATCAAAAACTTATTTCAAACTTATGTAAAGTTTGAGAAACATTAGAAATCAATATTTTATTTGAAATTTTGAAACAAAGACTTTTATTTTGCCATTTTATCAGCAAAAGAGATATTCTTGTAATGAAAAAAATTTGATTCCTTAAACAGATTCGTTTCGAACAGCTTTGTGTGACTTAGAACTAACTCGAATTACTTCATAACCTAATCTCAAGCCAACTGTTACTCAAATGAATGCTCTTTTAAGAGACACCACAGTTCTCGTCAACATTTCTGATGTATAATAAAATCTGTGAACCATAAGAATGAGAAATAACAAAATATTTGTGCCGTATATACAGCAATAAAAGTATTCAATTCGAGAAAAACCGAATAAAGGTTGAGATTTTGATAAAAATTAAGTTAAATATTTTAACTTATTCTAACTAAGTGCAATTTTTATTTATTATGTATTTTTATTAATGCATTATTTCCTTACTTGAACTATATTTTTGTATTAAATACTAATACCAGGTAGCTATTCATAAAAATAAGCAATGCATAACGTGTAATATATAAGCTTTGAAATACAGTCAATTCGCAACAAAATATTTCACTACATTTAAACATTTCAAATTAACTTGTTTTAAACTGACATGAAAAATTAAATTTATAACAATAAAAGTAGATTTTATTTAATCGCAATCATTTATTTATTTAATTTTTTAAAAAAGATTATTAAATATGAGATTAAAATTATATTTGCCTGTTGACTTTTATAAATAAATTTAAATTAAATTAAACTACTGTGAGTTTGATTCTAAATTAAAGAAAAATTCTTAGTTAATTCAAAAAAGACGGTTACAATTAAAAAACATGTATAAATTATTTCCAAAAGCAAAAACAATAGTTTTCTGAGGCTTGATAGTATTTCGACTGTAACTTCTTTATTTACACAATAAAATAATATAAAGCAAAATAATGTTTTTAATAAAAATTCTTTAAGTCTAACATATGTTTGTGTTTATTAACAAATTTGTAGTTAATTAAAAATATATTAATTATTTAGAAATGTTTTTTGAAAGGTAATTGAATTTAAGTTTTAAGAAATATTAATTTTATTTATACAGTATTTTTAACTTTTATTCAAAAATTTACTTTCAATTTATATTTTAAAAAAGCTTTGAAGTGATTAAAAACCATTAAATTGTTTGCAAAAAACAAAACTTGTGTAAGAAATGTTTTTCAAAGCATAACCATAAAAGTGAATTAAACCGCTCTATTGAGTAATGTTTGGCTTTGGTTTAAATTTTTTAAAATTTAATTATAAATATTATTTGTTGCAATTAAAATAACAAATAGTTATTTATTTATTGTAAACATAAAGTAACATTTTAAAAATTGCATATAAAAGATTTATTTTATTTTATTCTTTAATTTTTTTAATCAAAAACTTTTTCAAACAAATACGAAACGATTGAATAAATTTGTAAAATAATATAAAGTAAATCACACCCGGAAAAAAATTAAAACGAATTTTGTATTAACTTTAATTTACCTCTTTTTATAATTTAAACTAGTACAAATAATTTAAGATTAAAATATATTTAATACATCTATTTTTTAAAATTATATTTTAATATTTAAAATACCTGTAATTATACTGTAAGATATAGCGGGAATATAAATATAGTATAATTAAAATATATATTAATGAAAAATATTCTCATATTGTAAAAACTTGACAAAATAAATTAAAATTATTTTTATAAGGCTAAACTTATAAAATAAAATTGCAACTTATAATTAAAATCCTTTACTCCAACTGGACAAAATCCGTCTCGCCAATATGTCTTGAATTCTAAGGCTTAGGATAAAAAATGTATGCACCTGGCAAAAATACTTTGCGCCAAAAGTATGAATGAGTTACTTTAAACATACCATACAGTACAGCCAGAATTTAGAAAACTCGGATATAAGAGAATTTGGATTTAAGAGACAGATTTTTGCTGCACTGACAGCTTCTATGGGTTTATAATGTGGGTACCCGGGTTTAAGGGATCGCAGGTAAGAGAAACCCTGATTTAAAAGACTGAAAATGTAAAATACACATAGAATAAACTTTCGTATCTCAATTTACGAAAATATTTAAATATAAATTATAAATAAATAATTTTTTGTTCTGTATATCTAATATTCTAATATACTGTAACTTGTATTTTTGCATACATTAAGTAGTCAAAATAATTCAATAATAACTTTACATTAACTTCAAAATTGATTTTAAATTATCTTTACTCTAAATTTGATTGAATTATTGAAAATAATTAATGGCAAAATTTTGTGACATGTTGCTGTAATGTAGAAACTATTTTTAAATTATAAAATATTGAAAAATAATTTTAATTTTAAATTCAAAATCACTAAATTTATTATGATACAATTATATAAAAATAAATTATTTATACAGTATTTTATCAAATGGTTGTACTTTAAATTTATTTTTTAAGGATAAAATTATTATTAGACTCATAAATCAAGATTAAAATTTTAATTATGTTTAATACAACAAAATTTTCAAGTTGCTAATAAACTTTAAATAAAATAACTCAAAATATTATTTAACAATTATTTTAACTTCAAATATTATATTAAAGAATAAATATTATTTTAGTATTAATATAAATAACATAAAGCCGGACAATTTTTTATAGAATACGCTCGCTATACGTTTAACACTGATAAAGGCTCTACAGCTGATCTAAGCGCTAACTCAAATAATACTGAACGTATAGCGAGCATATTCTATCAAAATTCTCGTTTTTTTTTAAACATAAAGCATTTTAATTACAAAATCAAAATAAAATTGTATAATGTTAATAAATATTGTTTTGCCAAATGCATTTTGGCAAAATTGATTGTGGCTAGATTGAGTATACTTTAAACCTAAGGAAAGTTGTATTTAGGAATTGAAAAGAATTTTAATTACAAATTGAAATTACAAATATTAAATATATTTATACTGTATATTAATTTTTTAAATATTCTTCACTCCTTTAAAATATTTTTATTTAAAATCCTCCAATAATCTTTTTAAACAGATTTTAAATGCAAATGTTAATTTTAATTATTTTTCGGGTTTTATTTTTAATTTTTTTTTAAATTTACTGAAACGTTGTTTTAGTTTAATAATAATAATATTCAATAATTTATTGGTTAAAATGTTTATACAAAAAAGAAGAAAATAAAGGAATTTTTGGTCACATTAAAAAAAAACTAGAGCTCTGAGTAGATAATAACTTTCGCCTATTGCTACTAATAATTATAATATTAGCATGATAAACACTACAATTGCTTTAATTTGCAAACAGTTTTTAATTTAAAGAAAAGAAAAGTATAATTTAATTTTGCTTATTTAAATTTTTTTTAAACAAAAAGACGCATAACGTTTAAAAAACATTTAAATTATACAAAATTACTACTAACTACGGTATATAATACAATAAAATTAAAAAACAGTACAAATTGTTTAGTTCATTAAATATTTATACAAATTTATTTAAAATTTTACTAAATGTATTTTACCTGGAAATTATAAGGTTGAATAATTCAGGGGAATCAAGGGATGGATTTTTTTTCTAAAATCGCTCAAAAAAACTTATATATTTATAATAAAATTTAACTTAAACTGAATCTAAACCGGATTTAAACTTAATTTAGTCAATATAAATGATTTTAAACCAGTGATTTAGAAGGTCAGCCGATTAGGGGGGATCAGTGTAGGGATTTTTCCAAAAAGGCTCAAAAAACGTATACAGTCCATCCCACTTATAACGAATACCCGCATATAACAAACAGTAGTTATGGAACGAAATAAAAATATATATTAAGTATATAACGAATCCCGCTTATATCGAATGCATTTAGCAAAACCAAGCTGTTCGCTATAAACGGGTTGGACTATATATTTATAATAAAAACTTATTTAGATTTAAACTAAATTTAGTTAATTTAACTGGATTTAAACCGGATTTAGCACCAATTTAGGGAAATTTTAAAAAAATCCAAAATATTTGCCGGTTTCCGAAGGCAGCTGGCAAAAAGTCGAAGGGGAGTATCTTTTTGCGGACCAAATGCTAGGGGAGGATAAATCCAAATTTTAAAAATCAGAGGGTTTTGGTTGATCCCCTCTTCACAATACCTGTTTTAAACTGAATTTAGCCTCAATTTAGTGAACATTTAATGCAAACCCCAAAAGATTTGCGGTTGCCTTTGCACGAACGAAATGCTACGATTAAGATAAATGCTAATTTTCATAATCAGGAGAGATTTTTGGCTGATGAATTTCTAATTTTACAAAATGCATTAACATTAATAAATTAAGGTTTTTGTAATCGAGTTGAGCACATAATTAATATAAAAACTGTAAGAATTTCTTACTTTGAACACAACTTCGTTGACCATAAACTTATGGTATTATCAGTGGACGGCGTTTCGATCACTAACTGATTCACTTCATCAGCACAGAGTGGCTCACGAATGAGATCTCTCTGCTTATCAGCTACTTCTTGAGCGGAGTGTTTGGGACGGGTAACATGAGAAGTGCAAACCATAAAACTGCTCGTTTGGACTTAACTTTGAATTTATTGGAAAATTTATTTATTTACAATATATTTTGTTTTCTGTTGGCAAAGCTGTATGTTTTGCTGTTTTCTGTATAATCGAAACGCCGTCCACTGATAATACCATAAGTTTATGGTCAACGAAGTTGTGTTCAAAGTAAGAAATTCTTACAGTTTTTATATTACATTAACATTACTTTTTTTAAACTAAGAACTACTGTAGTAGGTTTTAAACTGATAAGTTAACAATTTTTGCTTTGGATGTTATGAATCAATTAATAATTTATTATTTTATTAATAATTGCTAAACATTGCAAATATTAAATTAATTTCTTAAAAGATAATGGCTAGATACTGTGCTTGTTTAAATATATATTTTAAAAATTTTTAATGTATAGAATTTATTTATCTAAAACGCTTTAAAAATTACAAAATTATCTTAAGTTTAATACAGTTTTCATTCTATAAAACAGACGGTTTTTTGCTTTACCACTACATGACTCGCATTGAAACTCAAGTTTGTACATCTACCACGTCAAAATGATGTCAGAGCAACAGAAAATCCCCTCTATATTAATAAATAAACAAGTCATTTCTGTGAATGCTAATCATATCTTTAATTTTAAGAATTAATAATAAATAAATTTATTTCACATTTTAATTCTTGGTTTGTAATCATATGATAACGAATCATAATATAAAAACAAAACGCGGAAAACAAAATTTCGATTGAAATATCTCTAAAAAATATTTGTTTAACTGTTTATGTGATTAAAATTCAAAAGCACTCAACAATTCGGTCTAAGTTTAAGTTAAATAAAATTGAGATAACGTATTAAATATAATATACTTTTGTTATACCGTAGTATAACAATTCAATTTCAAAACTGAATGTATGCCTAATCAAAATGAAACGCATTCAGCACTTATTTCACTTTTTTAATATTAATACAATATTCGGGTCAATAGCACTAATTTTTATAAATATCTTAAATGAAATTTTATTCAATTTTACTAATTAAAAAAAATTAAAACTAAAATAAAAGAGAGAAAAGCGTAACAATTATTTGAATTTATTTTGAATTAAACATTGAATAAATTTTTGGTTTAAATTCAACAAAGTTTGAAAGTTTACACTTGAGTGAAAATGTTGAATACGTTTTTTATTTCACTTTTATTCCTAAAATTAAAGTTTCGATTTATAAAATACAGTACTTTAAACAAGGGATAAATTATGTAAGCTATAGCTCCAATTTTAATTTCAATTATTTTATTATTGTTACAGAAGAAATATTACAATGTATTCACAATCAAACAAATTAAACTAGATTGCAGTATTGAGAAAAATAGTTACTTTTATTTAAAACAAAACTTTTACTCAAACTTTTACTGCAGTTTTATCTTATGGCTCATAAGCAGAGCCGTATATTTCTTTAAATTTTCGTTAAAAAATTTAAGCGTAGTTTTTGTCTTGGTCATCTGATCAGTTAATGTCTATTCGTATATTTCGTGTGTTTATTGACAATTAATTTAATTCCACAAACAATTATAATTTAAATAATAAATAAAATTAAATTAATTTAAATTTTGAGTTTAATATATATTTCATTTAATTTTGTATTACTTTTATACAATTGGTTTATATTTTCACTTTTGTCTCAATTTATATTTCGGTCTATTTTTGGTTTTATTAATTTAAAGTAAATATTTTATTCTATTTATAAAAATTATTATGCTATTTTTTTTTGCATTTTAGCCGAAATTCATTCTTCATTTGCACATAAAATTCAATACATTTTGGCTATAATTTTCGCATAATTTCAATTCATTTCTTTGGCTATATTTTGATCACATTTTGCATTTAATTCACTTTTGGCTTATATTATCATTTTTGGTTTAATTCATATTTTGGTCAATTTTTTGGTTTTGTTAACTTAAAGTAAATTTATTGTATATTTTAATTTGTAAAATGTATTAAACATTAAAATAAAATAGTAATTTTTACAATGTTTTTGTTAATAATTTTCAATTTAAGACAAAATAAATGTAAAATTTATTCAACTTTCATAAAATATTTATATTCTTTTTTAAAATAAAATATTTATTTTTTAAACTCTACAACTCATTTAAAATGTAACTTCTTGTTTGGATAGTATTATTTTAGCTTAAAAATCACATATCAGACGTCCATTAAAAGTGGCCCGGGAATGGCCCGGCATACGGCTCAGCTCATAAGTATACTCTCAATAAATAAGCGTTTTAATTGTTATTTGGCGTATTATGAGAATCACAAACAAAAATTGGTAAGAGACCAAAATATAAAACAAATTACGGAAAAAAGTTTATTAAATTTTTTTTTAAAACTTTAATACTAAATAATGCAATATCGAATACAGTAATTATTCTGCATTATATTCAACAATACCGAATTCGGCATTATCATATTCAACTTTAACATGTTCGACATTACCGAATTCGGCATTGTCATATTCGACTTTAACATATTCGACATTGTCATTTTCAGCAAAATCGAATTTATATTTAAATTTTTCGTTAATTTTTGTTTCTATTTAGCGAGTAATGTAGATCTTCTACATTGTGAAATGAGTATAAATCTCTTATTTCTTGAGAGTATACTAATAAAGCACATTGCTTATGCATTATTAATAAAGATGCAAATTTGGAGTTAAATTTGGAGTTTGATATGTTTTAGAAACACAGAGAAACCAAAAATTTTAAAAAGTCAAAAGTAGTAATTTTGTGAATCATAATATCAAAAA
>JAQFXP010004490.1:0-10592 GCA_034693685.1 Belba bartosi
TAAAATGTTAACAATAATTAAATATATACATTAAGTTTATACATTAAATATTTTACTTACCATTAGATTTTCCCTTTTCAGTCTGTCTGGTTATATCCAGTATAGTTGTCTGCTTTGTTTCCACGCTGTTCTCAGTTTTGTTGACAGTCATTTCCTCTTTTTCCGTTTTCAAAACTGGTTCATCCTCTGGCACAAACATCATTGGCTCTTTATTTATGCGGTTGTTAACAAC
Organism: Belba bartosi; assembly: GCA_034693685.1. NCBI lineage: Eukaryota > Metazoa > Arthropoda > Arachnida > Sarcoptiformes > Damaeidae > Belba > Belba bartosi. The sequence goes on from JAQFXP010004490.1 coordinate 233, forward strand.
GGTAAATGCCGTATCAAGTTATGCGTCTAATGACGTATCTGCAGGCTTTGCTTTAACAAAGTCAATAATGTGCCTATACGACACGTTGCTTAGCAATTTTTGTTCTGCTTCGTGGAACAACTCAGACTATAATATAAATAAATCAAAAATTAGAATAAAACAAATAATATTAAAAATTTACTTACAAACGGGTTCTTGTCTTTGGCGTTTGACTGGAGAGTTGGACGGCTGTGCTGATCGTTTTGACATATTAAACAATAATTCACAAATAACTTTGAAATGAATTTACAATAGAATTAACGTTAAAGTAATTTTTCGCAATAAAAACTTAATTCAAACGAAAGTGTTGCAGAGCGTAAGCACTAGTGAACTACTGACTTATATATTGAAATTGAGTCCTTCTATAGTAATTTTCTAAGAATGCTTGGTGCGCTCAGCCAATCAGAGCGCAGCATTATTTTTGATGACGTTGCGCTGCGCTGAAGTCAAGTGTTTCATATTCTGATGATCCGGTATGTTAGATTATTTTGATAAAATGCTTTGATAAAATATTTTATTGTATTATTTAAGACCATCTTTATTAAGAAAATTTTAATCATTGTTTTGATAGCTATTATCTTTAATTGTTATCTCTGGAATGTCAATTTCTGAAAAATTTGCATTGGGAATAAAATCTGATATACGTCTCAGTTGGCAAAACTCAAAAATGTCGGCAATTCAGACATTCTTTTACTGCCATTTGGTATACATTCAAAACAGAGAACAAAGGCTTCACTCATATGTGAAATCATTGGCAAAATTGTGTCCAAATACCAAGACATTAACGTTTGTATATATTATTAATTTGAAGACAATTAGACTTTTAGCTAAGAATTGCTCGAAAGTTGAAGTTTTGTGGTTTGAGCCTAATATTCTCGAATATAATATCAAAGTTTTGTTAAGAATTGGAAATTTATTTCAAAATCGAATCAAGACTTTGATTCTTAAATATTCTAAAGAAGAGAATCCAAACCAGAAATCAATTGCATTTCTCAAACTGTTTCCGACTCTTCAGAAAGTATTGATTAATCAATACAAACAATTTGATAACATTTTCGACTTTATTCCCAATACAATCGAATCGATCTGTTTTTACAATTATTTCGAAGAAAATTATGATCAAAATATGCAATCGTTTCGAAATATGTTAAACAGAATTGAAACTAAACTCAAATATTTGCAATTCTATTGTTATTTTGAAAACCAAGACTTGGAGTTAATCAAAACTATATGCAATCTGGAACAATTGCGAATAATTTGGATATCAGACACGAAATCTCTTTTAGATTTAATTGATTCGCAAATAAATCTCAAATATTTATTATTTCAATTCAAGAGTCAATTGTTTGATATTCAACCGGAATATCCAAAAGAGTATTGTTTTCCAAAAATTAAAGAATTGATTTTGTTCAAAGCATCCATTGATCGAAAAGGTTTTCGTATATTCGGACAAATATTTCCAAAACTTTCGAAACTTTTCTTATATTCGATTAAATTCATTTGCAATTGTAATGATTTGAACACTATTTGCGAGAATTGTAATCATTATTGTTCACAAGTATTGGTTGAAATGAAAGAACTCAAGAATTTATGTTTGATTCGATCTAACATTAAAGTCGAATCAATCGAAAAGTTTGCAAAATTAAATCGAATTCGTTTTGAGAATACATTTGTTGACACTTTTGAAATGTTTGAAAAGTTGAGAACATTTTGCGACAAAAATCCGAAAAAGTTATTCAGATTTGAAGTGAAAGTATCGGACGAAGAGTTCAAACAATTAATCGATAATTCGCCAAAGAATCTCAAAATACAAAATTTGCATTTTTAAAGCATTTCATATTTGTAATAATTTTTGTAAATTGTTAAATTGGTAAAAATTAAATTTTAATTTTGAATAAATTAAATAAATATTTCAATCGAGTTTAGTGTTTTGAAAATTTTATTTATAATAAAATTAGTTTATAGGTAAACGACACACAAAATAAGTGAATAAAATTAGGCAAGGTACTTTTTGGATGCATTGGATCTTTTTACATTGATTTTTGAGTCTGTCCCACAATGATTATAACCAGACATTCAAAATTAAAAGATCTTGGACTTATTTTTACAAACATTGCTATCTAAAAATTCAAACATTAAGATTTAAACGTGTTTTGTGTTTTGTCAAATCACACAAACATGATTCAATTTGCAAAATATTTTTGAAAATATATCAAATAATTAAAAACGAATATTTTAAAATTTATTAAAATATTTAATTTATAAATTATATTTACCAGTTTAATAACATTTTATATATTTAATTATATTTTTAAAATTAAAAATTATTATATTAAAAAAGCATTTAAGGAACAAATTAATTGTAATATAAAACAAAATTATAATTAGAGAAAAAGTGTGTAAGCTTGTTTTATTTTTAGTTAATTAAGAAATGATCAGCTGAACTTAAATCTAACATATATTATATATAATGTTAGAATTTGAAGGTCTGATTATAACTATAGCTGAATATATTCAAATCTATATTTTTATTCTTTAAATATTTCAGTTAAACAAATCAATTTAAAAATTTTAATTTAAATTTGAAATAAACTTAAAAATCGTTAAATTAGAATTATCGAAAAAGTAACAAAATGTGGAAACAATTGATTACTTGTTGTGGACTCAGAAGAGAAATAGTAGACATCGACGAAAGCAGTGATAAGAAGAGGTCGAGAGTTATGAACGAAGACGTTCTGCAGATTGTGTTAAGACATAGACATCTCAGTTTCAATAACTTGATTGCTTTGGCGAGAGTTAGCCATCAGTTCCAGTATTGCGTTGAAGAAGTACTTAAAAACGAGAGAGTGTTTGAATTGGGCGACAAAAGCCATATACGCATCAGTTGGCAAAACTCGAAAATGTCGGCAATTCAGACATTCCTTTATTGCCATTTGGTTTATATTCAAAAGAGGGAACAAAAACTGCATTCAGTGGTGAAATTAATTTCTAAAATATGTCCAAATCTTACAGTAATAGTGTTCTCAGATATTATTAATTTGAAGACAATCAGACAATTTGCTAAGAATTGCCCAAAAATTGATGTCTTGTGGTTTAAACCAAATATTCTCGACTATAATATCAAAGTTTTGTCAAAAATTGGAAATTTATTTCGAAATCGAATTAAGTCTTTGAATCTTAAATATTCTAAAGAAGAAGAAAATCCAAACCAGAAATCGATTGCATTATTGAAACGGTTTCCGACTCTTCAGAAAGTATTGATCAATCAATACAAACAATTTAATGACATTTTTGACTTTATTCCGAATACAATCGAATCGATCTGTTTATACAATTATTTCGAAGAATTTTTTGACCAAAATCTTCAATCATTTCGAAATATGTTAAACAGAATTGAGACTAAACTAAAATATTTGCAATTCTATTGTTATTTTGAAGACCAAGAGCTGGAGTTAATCAAAACTAAATGAAATTTAGAAACTTTGAGAATAATTTGGAATTTAGACACAAAATCTCTTTTAAATTTAATTCATTCGCAAAGAAATCTCAAATATTTATTATTTCAATTCGAGAGTCAATTGTTTGATATTCAACCGGAATATCAAAAAAAGTATTGTTTTCCAAAAGTTAAAGAATTGAATCTAATTAAGACATTCATTGATCGAAAGAGTTTTCGTATATTCGGACAAATATTCCCAAAACTTTCGAAACTCTACTTATCTTCGATTGAATTCATTTGCAATTGCAATGATTTGGTCACTATTTGCGAGAATTGTAATCATTATTCTTCACAAGTATTGGTCGAAATGAAAGAATTGAAGTATTTATGTTTGATTCGATCTAACATTAAAGTCGAATCAATCGAAAAGTTTGCAAAATTAAATCGAATTCGTTTTGAGAATACATTTGTCGACACTTTTGAAATGTTTGAAAAGTTGCGAACATTTTGCGATAAAAATCCCAAAAAGTTATTCAGATTTGAAGTGAAAGTATCGAAAGAAGAGTTCAAACAATTAATCGATAATTCGCCGAAGAATCTCAAAATACAAAATTTGTTATAATATATATTTTTATCGAAATTATTTTTTATAAATTTAAACTTTAAAACGTTTTATTAATTATTTAATAAATAAAAAATATGTAATTGATTTAATACTCTTTATAAGTTAAATTGATTTTAATTTTAATTATTGCGAATAATTTTATTGAAATTTATTTTTTATAAATTATTTCAACTATGTTAAAACTTTATGAACTAAGTCGTATATTTAATTACACTTTACCTAAAATATCAAAGCGTTGTTTTTGTCTTGGTCATCCAATCAAATAATGTTTTTTTGCAGTAAAAAGGCTATCTTTTACCAATCTTGAAACGTTACATATTATTTGTCATTGCATGGGTTAATTAAATTTTGTACTAAATATATAAAGCATGATAAATTAAAGTAGAAAAAACAAATTTAATTTTTAATGTAAAAAATAGATCAATTTTTAGTGTTTAATATTTTAGATTAGTAGTCATCAAAAAGTGAAATCAAATTAGTACTTCAAAGCATTACGTTTTGATATAAACTTGATTGTTTTTCATATACAATATTACAATGAATAGAGAGAATAGGCAAATAACAAGATGCAAACAGAAATTAATATTTAAAAATGCAAACAATATGATAACCGATTTAAATGACTATATCATTAAATTTAATTTTAACATAATTAAAACAAAAATACAATTAAATTAATCCAAACCTATAATAAAATTGATTGGAATTCAATTAGAAACCAATTCAAATATTAATTCAATAGTATTCAATATGCATTCAATTGTTTTTGTAAATAATTATATATTAATAGTATTTTGCCACTAATTTATAATCAAATCAATCAAATTATAGCTATTTATATGAAATTATTTTTTGTTGTTAAGAGTATTTTTTTTTGTTTCAAGATATGGGTTGAAAATTGTTTTTAATTTAAACTAATTGTTATGTATAACTCTTTCGATTTTAACAAGATAAAAATATTAGCGTGTAAAATTATAACGCGTTTTTTTAAAATTTGATTGCTGCTATTTTAGATTGTAAACCATGACAAAATTTTGTCAAATGTATTTTGAGTACAGCAATTGAAAAGTACGTTCAAGTTTAAAACAATATTAGCTTTTCATGGTTAATTTTGTTTTAAACAATAATAAATATAAACAAATTATTTTGAGTGTACAACACAAGTTATACAAATGAATTTTTGCTTCATTTAAAGAACCGTGTACATATTTTTGCAACTGACTTGTGAGTACGGCTCAATTATTTAAAACCCAAAAATTAAAATGCCCACCACTATTTATTTGTATACTTCGCCTGTTTACTAATAATTAATTTAATTCCACATTTATTTAGGATTTAATTTCCGTATTACACCTTACAATTGCGCGCAATTATATGTGATTTTGGAACAATTTATGTCAAACAAAATCAGCGCAAATGTATCTAGATATTATTGCACTCCATATCTGAAACTCACATATAATTGCATGCATTTATAAAAAATTACAAATTAAATATTTTTAGTAATTAGTAAAATAATGCAATTATGTCTTTCGTAAACTAACTTTTAAAACCAAGTATTAATAATTGGTGGACTTATAAAAAGGGGAATTAAAAAAGATATTTAAAAAAATTGCCAAAAACTTTAAGGAATTAGGTTAAACAATTAAAAAAAATGGTAAACTTACATAAAAATCACTTAATTTTCATTGCAATTTAATCAGATTTAACTAAACATAAATTGGAATTAGCAGTAATTTATAAGAAAAATGTGTGCTAAAATTGAACTAAAAATACAAAAAATTTCCGCATCTTTAGTTATCGGCAAATTATAAGAGGGGTACTTTTTGCAAACCAAATGTCAGAATATAATGCCAATTTTTAAGATTAAAAAGTTGAATCATACCCCGTTTAAAAAAATTTATAAAATTAAAATATACAACTTAATATTCTTAATTAAAAATTTAAAACATAAATATTATGTTAACTATTGATTTCAAATAAATTATATTTGAAATAATCATTTTTAAAGCTATATAATGTTTTACAAAATAATACAAATTTGATCTGTAAAGCATATTTAATTATAAAATCAATTATTTTGAATATAATTTATATAAAACTAATTATTTAAATACCAGATTTACTTAAAAATTAAAATATAATTTCAAAGTAACAAAATATTTAATATACAGTATTAGATCTTATAATTTTTGTTTAACTTTTTGCGATATAACCAGGGCTCGAATTTTTAACTATTTTAACTATCTTCCCAGAACATAATATAGTCCTGGTGTTCGGGAAGTGCACCGATCATATCCTGAATAGCAATTTAACCAATTTTAATAATAACTATAAATAACTATTTGAATGGTTAATAACTATTCCAAAGATAAATAACTATTTTAAGTTTTTATGTACATTAGGTTGTATTTGAAGGGAAATATGAAACTTATAGTTTCAATAAAATAAAAAGATTTTGGAAAAAAAGAATTCCTGAATCCCATTAGAAATACAGTCTAAGTCCAATTCTGTCCCTTTCATTTTTATCTCTTTTCCATTTTTATCCATTATATACTAAAACCAAAAGCCATTTACTATAGAAACAATGCTAAACAATTCTATTTTTATCAAGACCATTTAAGTCAACTTTCCATTTTTATTCCTTATATTATAAAACCATTTGTATAAAAATCAATATAAAATTAGATCCAATTTTGTCAACTTATTATGCATTAAAAATATTCTTAAATAAATAACGTGATAAAACTAATTATGTTTTACACAGTTATCGGTCAAGTGATTGACTATTGATTTGATGCTTGATTTTAGTAAATTAAAAACAATTTAATATTGTATTTAAAAACTCGAAATTATCAATTGATCAACAGTTTTGTCAAATACAAAAAGAGATCATTATCAATAGTTTTAAAATTTTAAGCAATTAAAAATTGATCAGTTTTTAAAATAATTATTTTATAAAAAATAGTAGCTACTATAATTTTTCTAATAAATAATGGTTTGTTTTATCAAAGTTCATTTTTATCCCTCAATTTTTCTGCCTGACCCACTTGATAGAAATGGACCTGGACTGTATACTGAATATATTGATCGGCGAAAACACTAATGAATTAGACATTGATTTAAGTTCTCAAGAGATCGCATGTTTTCGGTTCTGTCCCATCACTGAAGCAGATATTGAGCGAAGTTTTTCAAAATATAAGTTCAATTTGACTGATAATAGATTAAGGTTTTGTAAACAAAATCTTAAATATTATTTAATAATTCATTGTAGAGCTATTGAAGATTTTTATATGATTTGTATCTAATTTTTTTACAAAAAATAAATAATTATTTGAGTAACTATTTAATCTGTTTTTGTTAACTATTATAGTCACTATTAACCAGGGTTTTAATAACTATTTATCCTAGCCTTGGATATAACAAATATTTAAACTATTTTAAAGTTTTTCTGAAAGTTTAATCCAAAAAGTAGTACAATATAGATATAATTGAACTCTTTAAAAATTCACTTATAATTGCATGCACTTATAATTTAATTTTGACTAACTGTTAAAATTAATGTAATTTTTCATTTCTTTTTGTTTTATATTTTTACATTTAATTTAAATTTTCTTTTTTGGCAACATTTTGAACATTATTTCGATTCCATTCTTTACCTATTATTTAATCGCACTTTTAATTCATTTCACTTTTGGTTTAATTTTTATTTTAATGAATTTAAATAATGTGTTTTGCTGTTAAAAATTTTTTAAATAAAATTTCAAATAAACTTAAAAACCGTTAAATAAGAGTTTAGTTCAAATAATTAAATATTTGTTAAATTTACAAAAATTAATAAAATGTGGAAACAATTGATTACTTGTTGTGGACTCAGAAGAGGAATAGAAGAATAGAGGAATAGAGGTTTGCAAAATTGAATCGAATTTGTTTTGTGAATTCATTTGTCGACACTTTTCAAGTGTTTGGAAATTTGAGAACATTTTGCGATAAAAATCCGAAAAAGTTATTCAGATTTGAAGTGAAAGTATCGGACGAAGAATTCAAACAATTAATCGATAATTTACCGAAAAATCTCAAAATACAAAATTTGAAATAAAATATATTTCTATCGATTGTTTGACAAATGAAAAATATGTCATAAATATTAAATATGCAATTTATTAAATAACTAATTATATGTTAATTTTACTTCACATTTACATATTATAAATTTGAACTTAATTTACAGACAAACCAAATGAGATATTTCAATGATTTTTTCAATAAATACATACATTATATACATAATTACTAATTAAATAATTAAATATAAATAATTAAAATAAAAACTTTGAAAAATAACAAATTACATTAAACATGTTTATATTTTTAAAAATAAGTTTAAACAATTTTTTGCAATATTTAAAAACTAAAAATATATTTTTGTTTACATTTATTAAATTTAAAATTAATTAAAATATATGTAATATAATTATTACAATTTCTATTAATTTTAATGATTTGTAGTTTTGTTAGATTTTGCAATGATTTCAATGCAATGTCAGTTATGTTTTAAATAAAAAAATTTAAAAATTGAAGTTTAGGTAAATTTTTATCAATATATTTTTAAAAATATTTATGTCTTTTATAACAAATAATACATAGAATACAAATATTTAGCGCCGAAAAAAGCCTTAAATGAGTTAATTGTTTTAAATTACTCATTGATTCACTCATTACTACAAAATTTAATTTATCTGTTGTTTCAAACTCAAGATCCAAACGCTTTAGTCGTTTAAAGTTTTTATTAATTATTTGAATCAATTCATAAAAACTATTTGTTGTAATCGATTCGAGTTTTAGTGAAAAACTTTTCAAATTTGGAAAATTGAGTCCAATTTGTGCCAATGATTCGACTATTGAGTCAAACACATTCAAAGACATTACGTTTGAATGGATTGATATAATAAGTTGCGATAACTTAAAGACAATTGTAAAAAAATATTTTGTTGGTTGTTACATATCCAATGTTATATAGAGTAAGCGATTCTTTTCACTTTATTTTAATATTTTGTTAAATATTTTCTGATTTTATTTATTTTAGTTAATCGTTATATATCGACATGGGAAAATCTGGCACATGTGTCAATATATGCAGACGTTCTTTGTAATCTTGTAAATTGCTTCTGACTACGTGGTTAAAGCTTACATATTTATTCAAAACATCTATGTTTTATAAATAATAATAAAAAGTTTACATATTCATTAATTTAGTAAAGTTTAGTTGCGATATGTTTTAGAGTTTAAAAAGTGTTTATTAAACAAACAAAAACAGTGTATCTGCATTTATAGGACATTACAAATATTTCTTTTATGCATGCTAACTAAATAGTAAAAGTAATTAACAGATATTTTGAAATCTGAAACATATAGCGATTTTCATTGCTAAAGTTTAAAAATTTAAAAATAGTAATCAATTTTATGAATTAACAAGTTTAACTACTGTACTATATAGCAGAGTTCTTACACCTAATCATAGAATAGCTTCATATGAGTACAGCCAAAGCCTAGTGCTATATAGCAAAGTGATATCAGTCTTATGTTAGAAAAGTTTTGCTACATATAAAAGCATTACAGTTGGGGACCGTTTTCTAGTGCCACAAGTCAAGCTATTGAGTGCACCTAGTGTTGAAAATCTGGCAATTTCTGGCAATTGCCAGATTGAAATTTCTGGCAATTTCTGGCAATAGTATAAATCACAATTGCCAAATTGGCAATTGTAATGTGGCGCCATCTATGTAATTTATGCAAAGAGTCCTAAAACATAATTTTAATTATTTTTAAATATTGTGCAAAAATAGGTAAAAACCGTTTAATTGTTTATAACCAGTGGAATGCTTTTTAATTTTAGAGTTTTAAAAAATTAAACCATGATAATTGGTAAAAAACGAGCCAGACTATATAGAATATGAACTAATTTATATAAAATAAAAGTTTATTTGCATAACACATGCCGTATACTCAAATTTGTTTACTTCTTTTCATTATCATTTGATTATTGCATAAAAATTTAATTTTATATTTGTCTCATCATTTTAATTTGTAACAATTTATATTATTATTATTGAGTATTATTTGCTCTATGCAATATTCAATCAAATTTAACGCTTCAAAAGTGGCAGACTTGCAGTACACTAGCATTTTAATGTTTATAATTATTTTAACTTAGTTAATTTTAAATTCTTTTGTAACTTTTATAATTTATTATTGTCAAG